>PVHY01007900.1:18649-64785 GCA_004024945.1 Uropsilus gracilis | reverse complement strand
GAGAGACAGAGACAGAGAGAGAGATATTCCTGAAGGGTAATGTAGTTGAAGGGTAGACCAAAAAATCTGTCCAGCAACAGAGGGAAATGAAAACAAAAAACCTTGTCTTTTTCAGAATGCTGAGTAGAGAAAAAACGTCTCCCCTGATGATGTGTTATAATTCACCTTCACTCCCAAGAATTTGGGATTTGAATTTACACAACAGCAAAGTCCAGAAAGCCCAAGGCAAGAAAATAACAGAAAGGTACAATAAGTTGGTAGAACTCCCAGGCACCTGGCAAAAAAGGAAGCACAAATTCTGTTTGGAGAAAGGTGCTCTCAAAACAGACTATTGAGTAAATAAACCACATTAAACAAAAGTCAGCAGAAACAGAAGGAAGTCCAGTAGGTTGGAAAAATTACTGACAATATTAACATAAAAAACCTAATGAACAGATTAATTAGTAGAGTAGGACCAAGTAGAAAGAGAAAAAACTGCAATACAGATTTGAAAAAATAGCTAGAAAAATGCACAGAGACAAACAAATGGAATATGTAAAAGAAACAGAGAGAGTAAATAGATAAAAGAGGAATAGGAAGTAAAGAACTCTAACACACTGGTATCCCTAGAAGAGGGAGAGGTCATATTTGAAGAGTTCATGACTAGACATTTTCCAGAGTTGATTCACCTACAAAGAACTGTCAATTAGATTTGCAGGAGGCTCAAAAGGAAAAAAAAAATCCTAAAACAGAAACATTATTTTCAAAGTGCTAAAAGAATATAATAGTCTAGAACTGTATGTTGAGTTATCTTTCAAAAGTAAAATAATACACTGCCTCACCAAAGAGTTCTAAATACTCAGAGAACTTCCAAAGCGTGATTTTCAGGAGAAACTCAAACTGAAGGATTAAAAAAAAAATTAAAAGAGTAAACAAAAGTGAAAAAAAGAGTGTTTTTTTTTCCTTTACAGTAGTACATAAAATAGCAATAATGTAGGAACACAGTAGAACTAAAATCCTGGTCAATGAAATCATATAAAATGCAAGCAGAGTTAAAGGTGCTTTTAGATCTTTGGACTGTTCAGAAGATGAAAAAGTGCTACTAATTTTAGACAGATAAAATTTCAACCTGATCAGATTTTCTAGATTAAAAAAAAAAAAGCAAACACTAAAATAGAGACAATCTAATTTTGTCTATCAGTGAAAGATCTGAACAGATACTTCACTAAAGACTATGCAAATGATCAATAAATACATTAAGTAGTATCTATCACCAGTTATCAGTGAAAAACAAATTAGAACTACAGCAAGATAGGCCTCATCTATCTACCACCATGTTTAAAATGAAAACAGTAACAACAACAACAACAAAACATTAAAATCAAGTACTGGCAGGGATGTGGCATCTGGAACTCTTAAACACCACAGTCCTTTGTCAACTAGTACAAATGTTTTAGAAAATTGCTTGGCATTATCTATAAAGGCAGGGTATACACATAGCCTGTAATCCAACCAACCCTCTTTTAGGAATACAGCCAACAGAAATGCATACAGAATGAACACTGACAACATATACAAACATATTCACAGTAAAATTCTTATAGCCCCAAACTAGAAACAACCAGAATGTTCATCAACAAAAGGAAGAAGTTACTGAATGCTTTCTAATACGGAATACATAGCTTAAGAATGAACTGCTGTTACACATTAACACGAATGTCAGAAAAACTGTCAAGCAAGAGAAGTCAAATACAAAAGACTAGCTATTGAATGGTTCCCTTTACACAAAATTCAGGAGCTGGCACAGCTAACCTAACGGATGTCTGAATGTATTACTACCTGGTGGGATGGGTGTTTCTGGTGCTGCATTCTTTGTAGGGAGGGTACATGGCATATTCATTTTGAACACAGTTATCAAACTGTACCTTATGATTGGTGCACTTCTCCACATGTATGTTAAACTTATATTTAAAGTTTAATTTTAAAAATAATTTAAAAGAGTATAGCCTCCCTCTATTCACAGCAAGAGCTTATTAAAACCACAAGTTAGATTAGCTCTCTGGAAACATTGTTAAATCCTTTTTCTCACAAAACCAAAGCATTTTCCTAATCTAAACTCTTAAGAAATGATCCAAGCTCACTTACATGTTAAATGATATACTTCCTATAAAAACAAGAACAACCCTTGCCAGGAGGCCGGCTGAGAGCAGGTTTCTGAAATATGGCTGGGAGACTGTGATCCAAGGCCATTTTTGCTGGTTACAAGCAGGGTTCCAGAACCCAAGGGAGCACACTGCTCTTCTTAGGATGGAAGGTGTTTATGCTAGAGATGAACTGAATTCTATCCAGGCAAGAAATGTGCTTACATGTACAAAACAAAGAACAACATAGCAACTCCTGGTGGCAAACCAAATAAAGCTAGTGTCATCTGGGAAAGGTAACACATGCCCCTAAAAACTGCTGGTCTGATTTATGCCAAATTCTGAAGCGATCTTCCTGGCTAAGACCACTGGACAAAGAATCTGGGTGAGGCTACCCCTCAAGGATTTAAACTTATCGAAGAGCAAATAAAAGTGTATTTGTTTTCTTGTGGAAAAAAAACCAAGAAACAAAAATAGGTAATCTGGATAATTTTTTTCACGCAAGTTTAGCTACTCAGTACAGAGACATAATAAACTGAAAGGATCTCAAATAAAGAATTCAGGTTTCAAATCAGTAATCTGTACCCTATGTTTAAAACAGTGAAATATCACAACAATCACAGGGTCATTGGCAATATTAAAGTATTAACATGTCTCATTGAACAGATTAAATAGCTTCTCCCATCTTCAGATCCTAATAGTTTTTCCAGTCATTAGAAACTCTCCCAAAACATTTAAAAATAAATCAGGACTCAGCTATTAAAAAATCAAGATATTGTTAAAACTAAGTATGTAAAATGAAAATAAAAACTGCATCACTAAGCCATTGCAAATGACCAGTGATTTCTTTCCCCTTCATCTTTTTCCCTGATGATTTAAGGTTCTAAAATTTCTGTTCAAAATCAACACATTTCCATGTTACATAATCTTCCCCTGTCATGAGGGTGTTCTGGATCATTACTTTCTTATAGAAACTTTACATCCTGATTTTTTCCAACACTTTTATTATACAGTCTAGGAATCTGATAGGGAATGTGATATGGAAATACACCTGTTGGCAGATGTTATTTTTTAATGTTGAAGAGCAGAGGCTAGAAAGATTTCTGAAAAATGGGAGATTCAGTCTGATGCACCAGTTTATTAAAATTTCTTACCATTTTGAAATTTTTTGTGGTACAATCCATACATTTACTATATAAAGGACAGTTTTGAAATCTCGATAGCAAAAATCTAAGAGTCAGCATAACTAAGTTCTAGTTCTAATTTTGATTTTCGCTCACAACATGATTTTTGAATAAATTACTCGGGTCTTTCTGAGTTTTAGATTCTTCAATTGCAAATGAAGGGATTGAAATAGATGCCAACAAAGACTTCACACAATGTTAACATTCTATGATGAATCTCCTGAAAAAAAAAATTGTAGCTCAGACTTGGAATTACATGGATGATTGCAACACAGCCACAAAAAAGAAAAAGCAAAATACAGCAGGTCCTCAAAGCACTGTTTTGTTCAAAGTCAGTTTGCTCTAACATTGGTAAGAAAAAACATGGATTCCAAGTTGGGGGTCACAGTACAAGTTTGCACATTCTCCCTATGTCTGCTTTTTCTTGGGATACTCTGGCTTCCTCCTACACACCAAAGAAATGCACGCTAGGTTTACTACTATGTTTAAATTGTTCCGGTTGAGTGTGTCTTAGTGTGCCACTCTACAGGGGAAGGGCATCCTGGCCTGCATCCTTGTCAGGACTGGCTGTAGCCGCCCACAACCCTGAACTGGAAGAAGCAGGTTGGAAAATGAATGAATACAAACTATGTAATATTAGAATTTCTTTGAGGCTTTATTCAGAAGTTTAGTGATGCTTTTATCATTAGAAATAAGCCCCAGAAACTTAATTCTTGCTCAAATAACAATGAGTGTACGGTAAAGCTGGCTTCTTTATATGTCATTTGACTTAAAGTCCCAGTTTCTAAAAACCTATCAGTGGAACCTACCAACGACATTATGGGGATTTACTGTCATTTGGCCTGCCTTAGACAGTCCATTTGTTACAGGTCCCCATGCAAATGTATTATCCCTATTCCTCCTATAAGCACTTGGATATACCTGCACACTTTAGTGTTTATGTACATCGTAGGAGAGTGTACCCTGCAGGAAGCAACCGATCAATTTGTTTCACACCTTACAAATGTACTTCGAAAAGATGCTCTCATTCTCTGTTCCCAAAGGAAAACCTGACTCAGTTAATCCTCTCCTTTAGACTGCTCCAAGACCAGCAAGCAGAAACAGAAAAAGGCAGTCTTTTCTAGATTGTGCTACACTAATAAGAGTGTTGAAGAACAAGTCAATCCAGAAGACCCTGCCCATGACCAAGAGTGCCAAGAGGTCAGGAGTGTTATCTTTACCTACTCTGGTTGAGTGTGGAGCTGTGCGAGATGGGCTTCACCACTTACAACACAGTGACTTCCTTCCTTTAAATCAGCTCAACTGGCTTTTCCCCCACTTTTTGCACCTATCATTATATAGTGGAAGTAACAGACACTAGTAAATACTAATAATGACAGCAATTTCTCCCTTTTGTCCTAGCAAGAGCTCAGGCGCCATGATTGTCAAATACAGTTGAAAAGACCTCAAAAATCATCTAGTCCAATTATCTCTTTTCACTTGTGAGAATTTAGAGGTGCTGAAGGTCACTACCTACAGCAACACATAATTTCTATATCTTGGCTTCAGACCAATACTCTTTCTGCTCTATCAAAGTGAACATTTTCACTTAACGTTCTAATTGAAATTCTATCTCCCTTGAATATGTTAATTGTCATTCATCTCATTGTGAGTCAATGAAACACTCCACTTCAACTGGAATGAGATTACTGAAAAACATTTCCAAGCTATCTGTTCAAACATCAATAGTGAATTTGTGCTGATATGAGCTAAACAGATACCAAAGTATTAAATTCCAAGGAAGGAAAGAGCTTTGGGTAATTAGTGTTCCAGTGGCAATCAAAGCTTTTCATAATGGTTAAGATGAAGAAAATAACATCCTGAGGTTGCTTTAAAGCTTTGAGAGAAAAATAAATTGGTGGAATAGCTAGAATAAAGAGCAAATATTTGATTCTTTGTAAAGGAATTATGTGGTCTGTAAAAGAAAAAGAATTGCATCAATTAAAGCCCTAGTCTAAAACAGTCAAATGTTTGTAGGACCTTCCTTTAAATTTTCCAGAAGGGTTTCCCCTTGTCATTCAGTTTTGATAGCACACATATCCCATATTTAATTCACTTTTTGCCTATAATCTGGTTTTAACCATGATTAACATTCTCATCTGGGCATACACCCAATTTCTTATTTCATGAAACACTGGAATAAACTTTAATATGTTAGAACATAGGAAAAATAAAATGGACAGAGGGAAAGCAAACAGATTTTCACACAAAGTACAGGATACAGCTGCGATCTATCAAGCTTATAGGACTATCTCCTTTGCTAACAGCAAAGTTACAGGCCTCTCCTTCGCTGAAAAGGAAGCAGCAATCCTAAATAATATAAATGTTCCTAAGTCCCCATTTCTATTTCCTTCATTTCACATTTTCTGAACACATGTACCCTTTGACCAGGCCTGTATAACATACCCATCCAAATAATCTTGATGAAGTGTCAGTAAATCTATGGATGACAAGTATTTTGAGAGTCCATAGAATAACCTTTAATCTTGATGTCTCCTAATAAAAACCTGTGTTCTTCTGAAGAAACAGGTTGTAGAAAGAATGACAAAGCCTATATGGAAGCTCCTTGGTTTCCAACACTTGATGTTTACATGGTAATAAAATACAGAATTTTCTTTTCTATCCTTCACAGGATATTATGTGAGCTCACAAATATGGCACTATACCCAGGCCCAGAACAATAGAGATGGAAAAGAGAACACTTCATAATGAGCTGTGACTATAAACTACATACATATGAGTGTGATTTATATATTATAGTGAAAAATGAAAAAGTCAAGCAAAGAAAACAGTAAGTCAGTAGCTAAGACACTAGGAGCAGCATGTGTAACACCCAAGGGTATATTTGGGGGCCAAAACATGCCACCAGGAGTATGCAGATCCCTCCTAAGACTCCTAAACTTTAGAATGTGTTTTGAAATGAACCAATTAGGTCAATACTCAGATGCTGATTAGAGGTGTTCAAGTGAATCAGTAAGAAAACATTTCAAACAGTAGTTCCACTTAGATAAGTAAGAGCAGCTCAAAACAACGGAAATAGTGATAGATGGGTGTGTCAAGAGAGGAGAGGAAGTGGTAAATATTTTAACCTAGAAAACACTATAAAATAACTTTTTAAAAATACCCTTTCAGTCTGTTGATTTTCCCAGCTTACCTTTTAAATCAATCAGAGGGGAGCAGAGCAGTGTTACCACAGGTCTCACAGTCTACTATTACCATGAGTCTATTATACAAAAACAGAGTTAATTCTCAAACAGAAAGTCACCATCTTGTCAATCAGATAATATACATTAAAAAGGAAAAGATTAGATGTATGGAAAAAGTAATAAAAGAGCACACAGAACAGAGAGAAGGAACTCTTTCTCAGCTCTCACCCTCTCCCACAGCAGGCTCCACAACTGATGAGCAGCTGGGAAATTTCCTTTTCACAGGAAAAGGATGACTTCTTGGTTCACATTAAAGTGGAAATGACAAAAACTGACTGCATCATACAGAAAAAAAAGGTGTTTCCTGAAGGAAGGTGACAGTACTGCCTTTATTAACACACATACAGGAAAAGCAAAACACATGCATATGGTAAGCAGAAAAAAATCTTTTTCAAAAGATAAAAGAGAATAATAACAAAATCAAGGAAGTGTTTCATGGTGGAAGTTTGTCTCAGTTGGGTAATCATTTTGTCACAGTGGGTTATCCCAAGTGCAAATACACTTAAAGGGTATAAGAACATATTTGCACTTTGGAGTCATGCAGGTATTTTTATCTATTTTTCTAAAAATGAATATTCAGGCTTAGTCTTCCTATACATAGCACACATTGAACCCATATTTCAGCACAAACTTGAACTATAATTCTTATAGTTCATATTGTTTCAAAGAACTAATGATTCAATGTTTGTTCATGAAATGAATTATATTGGTTCTTAATAAACGCATTCCTTAGTTTAGTAAAAAGTACTCTTTTTTGAATACCCACTATATACTAGACACCATTTTACAAATTAGGAAAATCATTTTGTATCTACTTTTACTGGCTAAAGCAGTAACTTTCTAACTTTAACGGAAATGAGAATCCCATGATGAACTTTTTCCCCCATAATGAGCCTTTAAAAACCCCCAATACTCAGGATAGACACCCCCCCCCACCATTTAAGTCAGAATCTTGGAGGTGAAGGTCAGACATTAGTAGTTTTCTAAGTTCCCCAGGTGACTACAAGGAATAGTCATAGCTGTTTACTAATATTCGTGAACACCAGTATTAGTGAGGCCTGTGGCAGCACTGCTCTGCTCTCCTCTGAATGATTTAAAAGGTAATCTGGGAAAAGTAACATTCTGAAAGGGTACTTTAAAAAAGTAATTGGTTTTCAACTTTAGGTCTTTGAAGAGTTGGAGAATTAAAATACAGAATCCCTAAAAAGATTTATCTCTGTTCTCTCAGTCCTACCACAACCACAAAGTTCACCAGGGTGCACCGCTCACTTTCTCAGTGGGCAAGTGCAACCTGCAATCCACAATTAGCACCTCCCTCACCCCTGGCCCTAGTCAAATTATAATCTGGACAAAGGGGATTCTCAGACACACTATTTCTGCCTCCGCTTGGGCATCTGGTACACAAAATGGGAATATAGTCACTGGGGATATATTGGCACAAATGAAATGTAGACATTTCTGTAACATAATCACCACTGCCTAAGAATTTAATTGTTTTAAACATATGCTTATTGTATTAATTTTTTAATTTTATGACCAAAAAGTTGCAATGGGCTCTAATTAGTAAGAATGACATAGGCACCATTCTCTCTTTAAGAAAAACAGAATAACCTCAAATCAGGATGTTTTGACTCTCAATGGGAAGACTATAGGTTGAATATAGAATATAGACTATAGGAAATAAATGCCCCAATTCAAAAGTAGGTATTAATACTGCAAAAAGAAAAGGAAGAAAGAAAGAAAGAAAGAAAGAAAGAAAGAAAGAAAGAAAGAAAGAAAGAAAGAAAGAAAGAAAGAAAGAAAGAAAGAAAGAAAGGAAGGTAGGAAGAAAGAAAGGTAGGAAGAAAGAAAGGTAGGAAGAAAGAAAGGTAGGAAGAAAGAAAGGTAGGAAGAAAGGAAGGAAGAGAAACCTATGAACTGAACATAAATCATCAAACAACGAGAGAGGAATCTGAGTGAACGGACGGGCCATCAGGGGTGGGGGTGGAGGGAAGGCATCCCAGCAGCCATTTATCTAGGTAAGAGATTTTTTAAAAATTAAAAAAGAAAATAAATAAAATCCATAATGAAAAAGTAATAAAAAGTACAAAATCTCCACTTCTAAAATGGTAATGTCATTCATTGTAGCATACTGCTTGTGGATCAAGGAACACATTTACTGTCTTTTAACATGTGATATTTATATACACAATTCAGCCCATGTTACAAAGACTATCTTCCAAGTTTTCAAGATAAATCACAATGTCATACACTTAATGTGAGAAGTTTGTTGTCCTAATACCCAATCAAAAGATTGGGTGGGCAGAGAAATGCTTAATAAAGGGAGAAATGGGGAATGAAGAACTGAGTATCATAGATTTATTAAGAAATGCACTGATTGACTACCCTAACCCAACTTCTTATCAACAAAGCCATCAAAAATTTTTGCAACCAAAGGAACTCTTGAGGAAATCACTGGAAATTGTTAATAACCTAGTGTTTCCTTATACCACTGACCACAGGAATTCAAACAACCTTCTAATAAAGACATGGGTCTGGAAAGAACCAAAAATAATCTAATTATAATTTCATCTTCTCACTAGTATAGCCATTGTCCAAATAGAACCTTTGGAGGCTGACGAAGATCAAAAGAAAGTTCTCCATTTGCTCTAGATGCATGGTGAGTGTACTTGGGAAGAAGGTGTATTATAAACTAACTTAATCGAGTTTTTCTTGGTAGGGGTTCAGAGTAGGGATCTCAGAATTTCAAGTATGCCAGAGGCTTCACATTCAATACTCTTTTAAATCTATCAGTGTTAAACAGATGAAAACTTCTGTATTTCAACCCTTTCCCTCTCTTAACTCTTGGCCAGGGCACACTAACACTTTAAACCACAGTTGATTTTTTACTTTCTATTCCAAATCCTGGAACTATTTTGCAAAAAATTACATTTCATTCCAAACGATAAGGAAAGATATTTTCCTACTTCTAGAAACTGTCTATACTATGTTACAGAGAAAAAACCCTCACTACAGGTAAGCTTCATCTTGATTTGTAATTTTATTATCAATATAAAAAGTGGTCAAAACTAATTTTTAAAAATGTTGCTAGTACTTGAGTGCACTTTCCTATTTTTTAGAAGACAGGAAATTCATGTCTGAAATAAATCAATAAAGGAATCAATTCATTAGAAAACATATCACTCAACCCAGACTGGAAAGCCTGCAAATGTGCAATGGAAGTTACCCTGGTATGCAATTTATTCATGGAATTTATTACATACATTCTAGCTCATCAGAACCCTTTTTGAATTATGTTAGCTCAAGGATTAAGGCTTCCCCCCCAAATATAAACCACAGAAGTGGTGATTACGCAGCAAGTCATCTCATAAGAATGCTTGAAGTTGTGATGGGATTTTGGATTAATGTCTTCGCTGACTTAAAATCTGCTTGCAGTTCCAGTCTTCAGGTTATAAACTCATATGTGCTACCACAGAAACTATAGTTTGCCATATTTAGCTAGGCCAAATGATTTCATATTGGTTAGCGTGACCATTACTGTCTCATTACACTAAGAAAATTGGCTGGATGGTCTTTTATTTTCATGCAAGAAAATGAAGCATCGTGCAAAAAAAGTCTAGATTAGACAAGATTATGTAAATTCCTTCTATCTACATAGCACTTTGTAGTTTATAATATAGTCTCATATTGAGTGCTTCACTGTATGCTTAAAACAACTCCAAAACAAAGACTAAAATCCAGGAAGGACAGAAAATTGGGAAGTGGTGGAATTAGAACAAATCCAAGCCCTTTAATGCCTGCCTCTTTCCTCTTAGATAGGTAAGCTGCCATACTTTAAACCTCTTATGTATTTAATGACTTCTCTTAGATTTATAGCAGAAAAACAAATTATTTATAGTGCAAATATTTATAAGATTTTTGAACATTAGGCAGTACCATCACCCCAACAGCATACTATGCATAATAGCATAGTAAGCTTCAATAGGTTCTTGTAAACTAAGAAGTGAAACAATGTACAGCAGGTCCTTCAATAACACTGTCATAAGGCAGTGAGGAAAAATAAAACGATTCTGGACCAGGTCTTCTGTTTGTAGGGAGTGTGCACATTCTCCCCAGGTCATGTGGGATTTTGCTGAAGTTCTCTGTTTTTCTCCCACCTCCCAAAGGGGTGCACATTAGGTACCTGGAGAGTCTAAGTGTACAGTCTGAGTGAGTGTGCCTGGAGGCAGACAGGTGTGTCCATCAGGGCTGGTTCCTGCCTTGTGTCCTGAGCTGCCAGGTAGACTTTGGCTACTTTGGACCTTTGCACTGGAGTTAGTGGGTTGGAAATGAATACAAATTATTGTTTAATACTGAAAGTGAAGATGTTATGTAGCCATAAACCCCTGCAAGAACTTAACTCTTGCTTATATCAATTTGGTTATGGTAAAATTGATTTTCATTATATATCCTTCTGCTTAAATTCACATTTCCCCAGAACTTATCAGTGATGTTAAGTGGGGACATACTGCCGGATGAAAGCAAGTCTCCTCAAATAATGTCACGTAGTTCAACACTGGCCTGGATTTTTTCTCATCAATGTTCTAAAGAAATGACATTGGACAAAACAAAATTATTTGAAGACCTAGTGTACTGTGAAATCTGACAACCCACTGTTTTTCAATTTTGTTTTATTGTGGTGAGATATATGCAACATAATTTGCTATCTTACCCATTTTCAACAGCATAGTCTGGTGATAGTGCAATCATCACCACCACCATCTCTGTAGTTCTTCTAATCTTATAAAACTGAAACTCTACCTTCTAAAAAGAAACTCCACATATCACCCTCCCTCTAGTCAATCCCTGGCAACCACCTGTCTACTTTCTGTCCCCATTATTTTTATACTCTAAGCACCTTATGTGTGTGAATTCATACAGGGATTTTTTTAATGACCAATTTATTTCATTTAGCATAATGTTCTCAAGGTTCACTGATGTTATAGCATATGTCAGAATTTCCTTCATTTTAAAGGCTAAATAATATTCCATTGCATATACATTCCATATTTTACTATTCATCTGGCAAAAGAGACCTAGGGACAACCCTTATTTCTGATCAACACTACCAAAAGTGAAATGGTATACATAGCACTTAGCCCAAAACATGCAAAAATTTAGGCAAGATAAGTTCATTTACTGATCTATATTAAAAAAGTTCTTTAGCCACATTTTCTATATCTGCACATTGCCAAAATAATTCAGAATACCAGGGCAAGAAGTGCAGCAGTTCAACTAAATATTGTGAATACATCTGCCTTTATCACCGTATTGTAAACTTGTTTCTTGACCTGGATTTTCCCCCCAGCTTGACATGTCCTTCAGCAAAGAAGACAATAGTTAATAATAAAATTGGGAACTTACTAGATGTTAAAACATTTGACATAGACTTCACTTAAGAATGAGAAAATTAGTTCCTAAAGACTGGCTTTCTTCCAAGATCTTGTAGCTAATTGGGTGGTATTTCCAGAATACGTATCTAGGACTTTTAACTCAAATTTCAGTGTCCACCCCTTATACATAAATAATATTAGCATTAGCTGAGAGACTAAAATATTTGTGACTATGAATTACTGCTCTTAATATTCACTGTATACTATATTATGGTTTTTGATGATAGATATTATAAAAGCAATACATTTTCATATTTCATGTATTTCATATATACCATTCCCCAGAAGTACATTTTAATCATATTGTTAGGCCCTTTCATATATCTACTCAGCATATATAAACAAGAACATTTTAGTCCAAACTTAAAACACATGTTGTGCATTCTGTTTTACATTTTGTTTTAAAAATATACATAATAAACATTCAATATACATTCATATATTCAGTACATGTAGAATGGTCATTCTTTACCAATTACAGTACAGTTATAGTCATGTCTCACTTTCAGATTTTTTAAAAACTCACAATCAATTCTGTAATGAACATCCTTAAACATACAATTTTGCATATTTTTAGAAATAAAATTTAAGTTAAATTCCTAGAAATGTAATTGTTCAGCCAAGGAACGGAGATTTTTGATCTCTGATAAATACTGACAAATTGTCTTGCATGAAAGTTGAACTTTTTAATAATCTTGTCATCAGTGTATACATTAGAATTACAAGTTATTTTCAAAGGTTTATCACCTATTCTTAACTTCTAGAACTAATTAAAGCAATAATGCCCAAGAAGGACTCAGTAATTCTATCAATGTCCCAGCAAAGATTAGACTGCTGAAGTTTTCAATTACTAGGTGTCTTTAAATCATAAACAAAATAAAAGCAAAAAAATCAAGCTATAATTCAAATACAGCTTGTGCTCTAACATTTACTATTTTAAAATTTGCACACAGAAAAAAAAGTGTTGGTTATAAGAACGTATGCACTAGATGTTAATCAAGCATTTCTAGAATACAGATTATAAAATGCATCCAAATACCCAATAGTGACCTCACAGGATGATATACAGTTTCTAATAGTAATAACCAAAAAGGATATATTGATAAACACTCACTGAAAACTGAAAGGTTATTTCATATCACATTAAGCCCAAGCAGATATTGGTATTATTTAAATCCACCTACTTTAAACAAAATCTCAAAGTATCCTTTTTATTAGTACTCAACTAAGTGTGAAAATGCAGAAATATCACTATAAGTTGTTGAATTTAATCTCTTCCCTTCTGTTATGATTTTATATTCTCAGCCATCTGGATTGTATTTACTGTAGTACTGGGAAACTGCATTTGCTCACTAACAAAAGTAAAATCTCTCTTTCCTATTGTGTTTACAGTTTATCCCAAGATTCTGTTTTCATTCTCAAAACCATCTATTTTTGTCAACCCCAGAAAATTTTGAAGATGTCATTGTTAATATTCACTAGCTCAGAAGAATATGCTATACTTCCTTACATGGTTGTTCCTGCACTATATGTGAACAGTGGTTTTTTAAAGCTCTAAGAAAATTCCTCATTTCTACCCCAAATTCTCCAAGGACCACCAGTCTCTGAAAGGCCCTTAGTGCCTGTAATAGTTAATTTTATGAGTTTGCTTGACTGGCCACAGAGTGCCCAGATTAAACATTATGTCTGGGTGTTTCTAAGGGTTAGCATGAGAGTTAATGAGATTAGCAATTATCAGTTGACTCGGTAAAGTATATCTGCCTTCTGCAAGTGGATGAGCAATATCCACATTGAGTAAAATAAATATAAAATAAAAGGCAAAGGAGGGAGGAATTCGTTCTTTTTTTCTACCTTACTGTTTGAACTGGGACAACTTGTCCCCTGCTCTTAGATCAGGATCTACATAATCAGTTGCCCTGGTTCTTAGGTCTTAGGACTTATACTGAATTATACCACCAGTTTTCCTGGCTCTCTAGCTAGCAGACAGCAGACTGTGGGACTTCTCAGTCCCCATAACCATATAAGTCAATTGCTCACTGTAAATATTTCACTCTCTATATGTCTTTGTGCATACACACATACATATGTGTAGATATATCCATCCATAGCCGATAGGTTCTGTTTTACTTAAAGACCTTAAAAATTACGGTGTCTTTTAAAAATTTTTTTTAATTTTTCTTAATAATTTTATTTTTAATTGATTGTACACATATATATTTTACATCATAGTTTACCCCAAGGTTTTCCTACCACCTTAACACCTGTGAGCCAACTTTATCTCTTGTACCCACCCCTCCCCTGATTTTTCCTTCCTCCCCCTCTCTTACTCTATGCTTCAGTTCTGTTGACAGTTTTAAATTATTCTTGTCCATTTGTTTGTTTGTTTTCCCTCTATCTTTCATATAAGTGTGACCATACAGTATTTCTCTTTTTCTTTCTGGCTTATTTCCGGTAACATGATTCCCTCTAGCTCCATCCATGTTGCTGCGAATGACATGTTTGTCTTCTTTGATTGATGAGTAATATTCCATTGTGTACATATACCACAAGTTTCTGACCTATTCATCTGTTTTGGGGTATTTGGGTTGCTTCCACTTCCTGGCTATTATAAATAGTGCTGCAACTAACATCCGAGTATAGGTGTCCTTTTGAATTAGAGTTTTTGTAAACTTTGGACAGATGCCTAGAAATGGGATTGCTGGATTGAATGGTAGTTCAATTATGGTATCCTTCATGTGAATCACTGACACTTTCTTTACTATCTCTCTTTCACTCACTCACACATGCATGCACACACATACACACACTACCTCTGAAATGGTTTTTAAGCTTAAAATATATAAGAAGAACCTGAAATTTAACTTGCCTGAAGAAGCTAATATTTTACCCGAATATGTGGTATCACAGACCAAATTTGGTATTTTTCTCATGTGGGAGGTACTACCTCTTATTTTCCAGACTGGTAAATAGATCATATAAAAAGATTCCTCTATGAAAACACACTGTTGGTATATTTAGAACTTTTTAGAAACTTAAGGAAACAGTTCTTCACCATTAAAAAAAAAAATTGAAACATACAAACAAAACAAAACAAAAAGATAAAGCCTAGAAAAGAGTCTATCAACTTTGAATCCACTCAAGAAGAAACTACTCTGGCCATTTTATTGTGATTCTTTCCATATATCTTCTCAACCACTTTTTAAAAACTGTAGAATGCACACTCTTTATATCTTGATGTTCCACTTAAGAATGTATATTGGGGCTGGGCATGGTGGCGCATGCCTACAGGCGGTAGCCTAGGAATCACGGTTCTCCCACTGGGGGCACGTAGCAAGACCTAGTCCCCAAAAAATAGCTGGGCATGGTGGTGTGTGCCTGTAATCCCAGGGAAGGTGAAGCTGGGGATTGCTTGAATCTGTGGTACCCCAGGCAACGTGAGGTTGTAGCTCACAGGCAAAAATAGCAAGACCTAGCCTCAAAAAAAAAAAAAAAAAAAAAAAAAATGTATGTTGGAGTCTGTTTCAGAACTTAGAGATCCAAGTAATTTATTTTTAAATGGTTGCACATGATTCCAAAGAATAGTGTTCAAACTCTTTAGTGATGTGTATTTCTCCATGGTATAATCAGCCGGGCGTGGTGGCACATGATTGTAAGTGGCAGCCTAGGAAGCCACAACCAAGGCCAGGGATCACGGTTCCTGAGTCCTGCCGGGGGCAGTAGCAAGACCTAGTTCCAAAAACATATAGCTGGGCGTGGTGGCATGCGCCTGTAATCCCATCTACCTGGGAAGCTGAGGCTGGGAATTGCCTGAGTCTATGGTACCCTGGGCAACGTGAGCCTGCGGTTTCACAGGCAAAAATAGCAAGTATGTTTTATACTGCGATGAATGAGTATATAGGCAATGAACCATTCCTAATTATGAATGATAACCATTTAAAAATTGTAGCACAAGGATAAATATATTATCTGGTTAAACTGGATAGGTGTTGCATAATCCTGTCAGTGTTGATCAATCATGTTTCAGATAAGCTAATCTATTAATCACTTCTCACATTTGGAAAAAGTTTCACACAATCTATATATACTGACTAATTTGAGGGGGAAAAAATCATAGCACAGGGTACTCTTACCTAAAGTTCATTCAAATAAGCACTGCTGGCAATGTCTTTTAACATTCTTTCATAAATAAAGTAGGAAATCTGTGAAGAGATTGACTTACTTAATGATTCACTTAAAAACAGCATTGTTATCCAGGAGAGCAATCTGTAAGACAGTTCTCCCAATGATTCTACCCTCCTGCTATTCACTCTGTATATAGTTCCCTTGTATCATGATTGATCTGAGAGCACAATAGCAGATGACAGAGTTGATGCTGTATTTGCAAGATTAGGTTATAAAACACTAATATCCATCTTGGATTTTCTTTCCCTACCCCTTTTTCCTCGCGCATACAACTCAGCCTCCATTCACTTGTTCTGGGGACACCAGCTGCCACACCTTAAGGACACTCACAGTCCTGTGGCGTCCTGTGGCCAGGCTTACATGGCAAAAAAATGACTCTCCAACTCAGGTGGAAAGAAACTGATGGTCTCCAGCTCATGAGAAACTCAGAGTGCTAACAAGTAAGCGAGCTCCTTGGAAGCAAATTCTTCAAGCCTTGCGATAACTGACTGAAGCTCCAGCCAGCAGCTTGACTGCAACCTCGAGAGAAATCCTGAACCAGAACCACCTGAACAACTGCTCTTGGAGTCCTGAGCCACAGAAACTATTACATTCTGAAATGAAATAATAAATGTCTGTTGTCTTGAAATGCTAAGTGTCAGGTGATTCAATATCTAGCAATGGATAAACTAAGATGGTATTCTGAGTTTTGTTTATTTTAACATCAGACAGTACTCATACATGTGTTCATATGGAAATAATGGGAGAGAAATTTTCCCCCATCTCTCATATAAAATCAAATTCCTCAAGGCAGCACTTCTCAAGCTTGAGCCACACAACAACTTTTAAAGGGGAAAAAGTCAAACGCTAAAAACAGAGCCATTAAGTTATTTGGGTACCTGGTATTTGTGAAAGATGAGGCAAGGGAAAGAAAAAGAAGGGTGTGAGCTGAGAGAAGGGATATAAATGGGTTTTTGCAATTACTTCAGGTCTGGTCTGCACATTTTAGTTGTGATTACAAACATAGTAGGTCTTTGAAGAATACAGTGAACAGGTATGGATCCAGTAATAAATAAGACAGAAGGTACCCATGGCAATAGCTCTGTAAGAAATGGTTCAATAAGAAACCACAATACTAGTCCAAGAATATTTAATAAAATAGGACCCAATCCTTGTCTGAGGCTTATAGCTCAGCATTTAACCTGTATCTTTATCAGAAAAGGATCACTATATACAAGATTTGGAGTTCCTACTATCTTGGGACTTTCTCCATAGGTCATATTAAAATTTATCATTTTACCCCATAATAACTTTAAAAATATTTAACTTTGAGGCTGAACACATATTATAGAGTGCACCTTAGTAAACCTTAGTAAAAATATATAAATAACAATGAACATATTTTATCATCTAATAATTTTACTATAATTATGCAAAATGTAATCATGCTCATTGCTAAAAGTTACTGAAACACTTTTTAAAAGTTGAAAAAAATCACCACAAATCTAACAGCTAAGACAATCACTGTCAATATTTTGGTAAACATTCTTCTAACATGCACAAAAAGATATCTCTACTTACTAGATTAAGTAATGAACTACTACTCCTGTCTACTTCTGAGCAAATAAACATCATTACTATTAATAACTATATTGTAATCCAAGATCCAGTGCAGGATTTGAATGCCCTCTGAGATGGAGCCATCACAAAGGCGAGCCTGGGCTTTAGAACAAGCTTTCTCCTCATACCCTTCTACCCCCTACCCAAATCTATAATGAACTAACATAGTGAAAAGGAAACCACTGCATTAAGTCACTGAATTCTGGAGATGTTTACAAACACAGATAACCTACCCTTCATACTAAGGGCTATCTCTGAGCAGTTTATTCTTGGTTTTTATTTACTAACTTGTACCTGTATTTCCCAAACACTTTACAATGAGCCTGTTATTTTTAGTTAGAAATAAACATTTCAAAAAAATAATGCCAAACACACACACACACACACACACACACACACAAACACAGGTGTGTTACGCTATGGCAGCAATTTGTTGAATCTACATAAATTTTAACTGACTTAAAACATGATGATTTTTTAAATATTTTATATTGTTAATTTCTTAAAACATGGAACTAAGCGACTAATCACTGAGCATGCCACAGTTCCCCTTCATACCAGTCAGAGCAGTAGATGCCTGGAGACAAGACAGCAAGGGTGTCAAGGGAGCTATGATATGACCTTGGGCAAGTCCAGGAAATGTTCCATTTCCTGTGTAAAATGAGAAAGCTGAACTAGATGACCTCTAGGTCTATGAATAGTTCTTCCCAACTAGCATTTTCTTCCTTTTCTACTATGTACCCAAGGGCTCCTATAACTCTCCATCCTTAGGAAACCTACCAACTCATCCTCAGAACTCACATCTATTCTGGGAAGCAGAATTCTGGTTCACTATGGCCCAAGTAGATATTCAAGATAACAAAAAGAGGTTAGAGTGTTTGTAGCTACAGCAACAGTTGGCTTTACAGACAGTCTGCTTCCCCTTAATTCACTTCTAACTCCAGCAGGTTCATCAGGACACTATTTTCTGTTGCTGGGAAATGAACTGCAACTCCCCCTCTAAAGCACCATCTTCCAGCCTTAAACTGCTGATATAAATTTAGAGTCATCACTTTTGACAGTATTTGGAAGAGAGGAAAGAAAGCACCATTTGAAAACTACAGTGTCAACTTTAAAAAGAACTATGTATTTCTTAAACAATGCAAGAGAATAACGAGAAATATTACAACTTGGAGACAGAGTCCAAGAGTGATACACATACTGTCCACTTAGAATACAAATGGACAGCACTGAACTACTGGTTAAAAGAAAGAAATCTATGCAGAAAAGGCAGCAAAAAAGAAATGCAAATCACTGGGCCTCACTCCAGATCCACTGAATCAGAAAAGTGTGCGGGTGTGGCCCAGCACTCTGAGATTTAACAAATTCCTTCTCCCCTCTCCTCCACAACCATAAGAGCTTTTGAAGCATGCTTAAGTCTGAAAACCACTAATCTCCCAGGATTCATGCTAACACTGGTAGTGGAAAGAAGAGTCCGTCTTTAAGTACTGACACAGTTTCACAAGCGCAGTTTCTCTTCAGACGAGTAGTTCAGCTTGGCTTTAAAGCAATAATTCTACTTCTGTTGCTGAGCAGTTTCTTCCTGGTGGAGTTAATTATCACTCTAACGTAGTTTTCCTAACCATGCGATATCCTTCAGAATAAAAATTGTTCTGTTCCCTATAATTCCTTTAAAACCCAGGAGGCTGATGGAGTGAAGATAGGGATGAAGTGGAAAGAAGTATCAATAAAAAGAGTTACTAGCAGTACTGGGGCACTGAGTGGATGGAACCACTGAAGAAAGAAAATGATAATTATCTTACATTCCATAAAAGTTTAAGCATCCTGCATTGCCTAACATAACACTAAGGGGGAAAATACTTATTTCAGATATCAGCATGAAAGAATTCCTTCCTCAATTTCATTTGAGATCTGATGGTCTAGTCATAAACACTACTTACCATGAAACATGCCATTTTTAGTAATTCAGAAAATGGCAAGCCAAAAGCAACAGATAGATGGTCTTTCAAATATAGCTAGAAATAAAATATTGTCTCATGGTTTGGTTTGGTGGTTAATGGTAAGATACTTTTTTTCTGGTAGGTTATATTTATACATTGCATTCTCTAAAACCTGAAACATGACAGTTTAAGCTTTGTTGGGTTTAATCTAATTTATGCACTGGCTTACACCTAGAAACTGGCATATATTTAGTGCTTTCTATTTCTCATGACTTTCTAGTTTTCCAACATGGGAATAATTCAACATGCACATTAAACAGTAGCATTTTTAAAAAACACTCTCAGAAGTCACTTGCAAGGAATTCATGGAAAGCAAGGAAATATTTAAAAGTCCTTGATGTATATTCAATTAGAGAATATAAATAGTAGGCTTTGAGAGAGATAAGTAATTTGTTTATCTTTTAAGTGTCATCAAACCTTAGTATCTTGAGTTACTAAAATTTTTTGTCTTTCCAGTTCAAACAAAAACAATTACAGAGTGATTTAACTTATACTAAAATGTCTCTTTCCCTAAGATGGATTGAAAACAATTACATTTTATTTTATTGAAAATATCTTAAATTAGAGCTGGTGATTAAAAAAATTACTTCACTAATGAAAAGTATAAATTTTTTAAATATAAGCAGTTATATTTACAAAAGGTGTCAAAATGTTACTAAAAGATGTCAATATAAATTTAAAGATATACAATGCAGGAATGAATATTTCTAAGTAAACTCCCTCATAATACTGATTTTAGAACGAAATACGTACTTAGGAGCATCACATGTACATATTTGTCACCACCAAATATAATCTTAATTTTGACTTTTCAAAAATAAATAAAAAAATAAACTCAGACCTGCTAATTTGCCACTTAAAGGAACTATTTCCATCATGTGTGTTGTAAGAAACAAAAGTTCTGTGGCTATTAATATGTTTTATGACACTGATTTCTCCAGTTGATGTGACATATTTGACACACATATTTCACATGATTTAAAAAAAAAGCAGTATGTAGCAGCACTTCTCAGTCTTTGCTATGCTACTGCACATTATGAAGCATTAAGAGAAAGTGTACAGGAAGTAGTTTCTCAAACTATTTGCAATTATTTTTCCTGGGAAATGTCTTAGAATTTATGATTTACACAACAGACTGTGGGAAATGCCACTCAGGGCATTAGGTTTCTTCTAGTTTGAAAGTAACAATATGCCATATAGGGTTAACCTGAAGATTAAAAAAAGGATCCATGGCAGTTCATCAGGTCTATCTTCCACCTGTAACATCTGATTTCCTCTTCATTTGTAACAACTGGTTTTTGACAATGTCTATCTACTTGCTTATCTTAAACAGAGTATTAGTTTAGAACTGACTATACACAGAAAGTTCATTTCCTACAGTTGTTAGGTTTAATTTGTCTGTACCTCACAATCTTTCTTGTTCATAGGAAGCAAACTGTGATCCTAGGAACTCAGAATAGAAGGAACACTGTATAAATAAAGTGAACTTATTGTCCGCCCTATCTGTTATTTGTAAAATATACATGAAGTATTTGCAATATATACATTGCAACATCTATCCTATATACACTTTAATATAGCACATGAGAATTTTAAAATAAAAAAATAAACTGATTTGTAAAGTAACTATATTTCAAGAACACTGCTTCTACTAGGCAATCCCATTCTCCAGATATGGGCTTGTCTAAATAGTACAATTGATTTGCCAACTGGACGGATCCCAAGTAAATTTCAAACTGGTACTTGGCAAAATATTCCTGTACACAACATTTTACATGAAACCCAAATTAAAGATGCATTCAAGAATTGCCCTGAGAACCAAACAATTGTATGGTAACATGAATATATGCCACTTATCCTATTTATGCTAAATCCACTAGATGAGTCGTCTAAATAATACTTCAAATTCTATGCTTGAATTCTGCTTATGTCTATTCTGTATTAGACTGTTGGCATCTAACACTGCATTAGGACAGACTGCCATCTGGTAGTTATAGCAACCCTTTACTAATTTGGTCGGAAGTTGAAGACCATGAATCTCAAAGAAATGCAAACCGGGTTTATTACTATGAATATATCAAAATCTTTTTTTTTTCAGTCATTCAACAGGGCTTTCACTTAAAGAGAAACACCAAGTGAACACTTGTGTGCTCATGCATTATATAACCAACCTACAAAAGTCAAGTTTTAAAAGGGGTTAAAAGGATGAATGATTAAATTAAATCAGCAATTAGGTCCACATTCCCTTCACCCACAAGGCTGCCACTGTCTCTTTTATAAAGTCTAGGGATGAGAGCCAAATTAGCCCTATTTCAGTTGGCCATTTAATTCTAACTTCCCTTAATCATAATGTGGGTGTTCTTGGTTACATGTTTTTTCTTCTCAATGAAGTTTCAGGTAGGAAACACTTCAGGAGAAGAGACCTTTAACAGTATGAAAACAGTAAAATGTATATAGTGTATGACCGTGCATGATGTGTTTTCAAACTCATCAAGATCTTATTAAATCATGAAGAAAAGCCAGAAAGGTAGAACAATGATTATCCACATATTATAATTTCCTAAGATTACAGTTAGGATAATGTAAGAGTTGGAAAAATTGAATCCTCATCACCTGGTTAGAAATCTGCTTTTCTGTCTAGAATATCACAGGTTCTTCTCTTGAATAGTAGTGTTTTGCAGCTTATATAGCTTTTAGTATTATAAATAGAATGAGTGTATATAAGGTATAAAAGAGCTTTGCAGTTCAAACTTGCTCAAACCTCCCTGAGGTCTCTCCCTATCTTCCCAAAGTCACTACCATTTGCTGGAGCCCTAGAGAAGGGAGCAGTGAGTAATCGCAGCATTCAAGCTTACAGAGCACTTAGGGGTTTTGATTACATACACTCTTGTTTACAGACTAGCATGCCAACACATGGACTAGCTCCCTTTGCTCAGTCTTAATGCAACAATGTCAAGGACACAGTCATTAAGACATGATTTAGGATTATACACCGACTTATCCAGCTCAATACGCTTATTTTATTCCATTATTTTACTTCAACCCTCTTGGCTTATAACAGGCCATTTCCTTATATGGCCAGTCTCTAAAGTCTAAGATTTGACATTCCTGGCATTTGGAGGAGACTTCTTGGATGTCTTCCTGAAGGCATCTGAAAATACTCTTTGTTGATTGATTTTCAAGGTGGGAAAGATGCTCTTTCACAGGAGGCTTTTAGATTACCTACCCTGTTCAACAGGCTGTCAATATGTCTGTCTCTTTATTAATGTCTGGGTCACTCACCAGGTACCAGACAGGGGAGAAGGGAGGAAGTGAAGTGGAGTTAAGGCACTAAAGTCATCTATCAGAGTCAAAGGAAAACAACCCAAGGATCAGTTAATATTCATAAAGAGACCCCTTTCCATACAGCACTCTGCTTTATGCTTCCAGACAAACAGTTAAACACAACCAGGAGAGCATAACAGAGCTGAAAGAACAATGATTCAAAATCAGGCATGTATTAGAATCCCAATTCTGCCACTTACTAGCTGACCAGGACAAAGTCACAAGGTATCTTTCTTCATCTTATAATAATATTCTTGCAGAACTGATGTGAGGATTCATGATTTTATGTGAAATATCTAACACAGTATCTGGTAATGGCAGGCATCCAAGAAATAATAGGTGTAAATAGATATAAATCACCTGTCTTCAAGGAGAAACTGGTCAGGAATTAGCAATAATTAGAGGTGTTAAGCAGGAGAGTAATTTTTTTTTTTTTTAATATCCCATCAATTAGGAGACCTAAAGGAGGAGAGGCTGTGGCTGCTTATAGACAATAGTTCTCAAAACAGCATTATAATAAAACTGGCTCAGTCAATTCAGCTGGAATAGTAGCAGTTTAGACATCCTAGGGGAGCATTTTCCTGAATCTCAACAAATTTTCAACAGTAAGAAGACAATATAAATCCCTTTGTATTTCTAACAGGATTTTCCAATAGAAACACAGTGAGTTCTAATTTTAAATTTTGTCATGCCTCTGCAATAAAAATAAAAGGAAACCAGGAGTTAATTTTAATAACATATTTAACCCAATATATCAAAATATCGTTTCAACATATATTTTTAAAAATGAGTTCTTTCCCATGCTTTTCATACACTCTTAGAAATTTTACCTACACCTAAATTTACTAGTTCATCTCAATTAAGTGTACTTATATTTCAAGGGGTTTTCAAGTAGCTAGTGGCTATTATACTAGATTAGCTTCCACAATTCCACCACCAACGCTGGGTCCAGTCCAAATACCTGCTATTCTACTATGAACTTTAAGTCTTATGAAAGGATCTCACTTTTAAAATGTAAAAGTCTAGAGAGCAGTGAGCTAATCAGCTAACATTTCTACAGGGATTAACTGACAGGTCAGTCAGCTGGAAGTCAAGAGGAAGAAGGAAAGGTAAAAAGGAGTTGCTGAGAAGAGAATTTTAACAAAACCAAAGACATATTTAACCTAGCTCACAAGTTAGCCTAGATTCATGACACCTAAAATCATTTCACAAGTTTTTTCTAGGTTGCCAGCCCTAAGATACTGTAGTATAGCAGTCCGCCTACCAAAAGCTCACATAGTTATAACAAACATGAACACAAGTATGTAAGTACTAACAGCTATTCAGAGCCATACGTAGGGCAGTGGTGGAGAAATGCCAATCAATTAACCAACCCTATTTCTTGATTTATCCATTATTTGAGTAGATTCCAGTCAGATTAGCACCTTCAAAATTGCACAAACCTTAAAAAAACTGCTAATACATGCAAGGTCTCTGTAAGGGGTGACTAGACTGTGCAAAATTCTTGACAATTTAAAAATGCTGATAATTGTAAGAATCCAATCTCTTTTGAGATATCCCAGCAAGCCATGTATTTGGATAATTGTACCTTTAGTTATGTTGTTAGTTCAACTAAAATTGTAAACAACTTTCAATCAGGTAAGAAAGGTTTGTTTCATATGGTTTGCTTTATTGCAATTTTAAAAGTCCTTTCAAAGAATGTAATGTAAAGCACAACCAGATGCTGCTGGCACGTACATTTTTAAATGTGACCAATTTCCAAGAACAGATGTGGTCTACACATTGGGCAAGTATAAAGCTTTGAAAAGTTCTTATCTAATCCAATCATCTATTCTGAACTCTCCATGATTTCCTACATTTCAATGATGTTTCAAATTTTCAGATAAAGTAAATTTTTCAAAATGCATACAAAATCAGAAATATATAAGATTGCAACATCCTTTCTAAATAGATTCAGAGCACACTATACCGCTAATTTAACAGAAAGTTGACATTCTATCCAAAAATAAAATTTGATGTCAACAGCTGAGCAAAAACAAGCCACTGGCATGATAATGTAAAGCTTGTAGTCACCCAGGGGCAATTCTTCTTCCATTTAGAAAAGTTTTCCTTAGTTCCAGTTATCACACAGACTTACAATCATTATTAGTGAACTATTACTCTACTGGCTAGCCTTTCAAAGTAGATGCCTAGGGTAATTAAATTCCAAATTGCAATAACCCCTGTGATAAAACAAATGAAGAAATGAAAATAAGCACTTGTATCATAGCTAAGATGAAAAGAAACAGCTTCAATAATTTTTTTCTCTTAAATAATTGAAACAAACTTAAAAATATTTACAGATTTTTTTTACTGATTAATGGAATAAGTATACTGAAATAAAATTAATCAACAAAATTTGTTCTTAGTATTTAAACAATGCAGAATATGAGCCCTTCAGATAATGTTTTGAAATAAACTCTCAATTAACCACAATGCTTAAGGACTAGTTGTTAACAAACACTGAATACCAGTCACATTAAAAAGCAGGTTACATTTCTTTAAGACATTCCAGCAATCATTTTAGGCCTACCTCCTTTCTTACAGCAGGGATTCAGGTCAGGTATGGAGGATGTAACTAAGCAATGATCATTTTTCAATACAAATTTACTGTGCATCTCATATGTACCAGATACATGAGATGTTACATATGTCATCTCATTACATCTCATTAAAGTAATTTAGAAGATAGGTTTTTTTTTAATCATCATAATTCCACAGATGAATTAAGTAAAAAAGGCTCAGAGAATTCAAGTAACTTGCTCAGCGCCAGCAGAATGCTAAATCAGATCTATTCAATGGCAAAACCTCTCCTACTGCTACTATTTCTGAAATATATCATTTTCCATTTAACTATAGAGCATATATACAGAGATGACAAAACTTTAGTCCCTCCAAAGAAACTTCTAGTGGAAGAATTCTCAACACTGATAAGGGACAAAAAAGATCTGCCAGGATTGCAGTGTCCAATTTGGAACATTGGTTAAGTCACTAGTCATATGTGATTATTTAGTTAACCTGAATTGAAATGTGTGTAAAATACAAGATTTATAAGATCTAGTACATAAAAAAAGAGTAAAATACTTCATTAATTGTACATATTAATTATAAATTGAAATGTATCTACTGAATATATTAATATATAAAACACAACATTTAAATGAATTTTACATAATTTTTTAGCATGGAACTAGAAATTTTAGTATTACAGATCCGGGAAGAGGGCACAGCAATACTCTAAGGCCTTCCTATGACACTTCAACCTATACAGCTAGTTCTATAAAAACCATCCCTGAACAAGATGACTGGACACTTAAGATTAAAACTTAAAGGAAAACATGGCAGACTGTCAAAGGAAACAAAGCTTTCCCCATGCAATCCCCCCATATATTAAGTCATCTTTCTAACTTTTGGTTCTATATTTCGTGAACATACTTTATTAAGAATTGTGCAAGACATTAGTGTCTTCACTCCAAATACTGATTCTAAGTACAGTGGACTCCAGGAGACTGAGAAGTATAAGCTGATCTCCAAGTTACTGCTTCCAATACATCCCTGAAAACCATTTACATTCTTAATCATTTGGGCCTCATTAAAGGACCAAAGAATATTAGATAACTAAGGTTTCTGTTTAACTGACATCAGATTTTTTAATGGGCCAAAATCTCAGGGGGAAAAAAGCACAAATAAAAGCTTTTCTAAAAAAATCAATTAAAATATTACATGGTCTTCATAAAAACTGACCTCTCAGGTTTTAAATACTGTCAGTGTGAAATACAGCTAGTCCCCAAACTTAAATCAACTTAAGACTGAATTAAAAATTCTTCAGTAGGTACCTTATCTTGTACCTATGCTCCTATTAAAATTGATTTAAAAATAAATGTAAAGACATTCTTTTATACTCAGTAAAATCAAAAGCAATGGTGTTGTATTTAGACCATAACTATAGTAATGAATCTTTTCAGTTCCTCAGAAGTCTGTATTACTGCAGGCTTATTTTGAATTATCAGGCTAACGCTCCTCATAGCAAAATGTGAAGAGAAAAAAAAAAACAAAAAACGGATGCCAATTGGAATCTACAGAAAGATATCATATGTAGGTAATGACTGACTAAAAATTTTGTTGGTAAATGTGTTTAACCACAAAATTAGATTAAAACTAAGATCATAAATCCTATAATCTATTTTATTCAAGCAAATGATCAAAACTTTTTATGAGGCTAGAACTCTTATTTAAACATGTTCTTTTCCAAAATGAAAAAGTGGAGGAAGCCAAATACATCTAGTTTGAGTTTACAATATAATGTCCCTAAACATGTCAGAACATTTACCACATACATGACCTGCTTCAGGGGTAAGCATGCTTAATCTGAAACAATATACAGAAGATCAGCATGGCTCTTTGTCAAGGTAACAAGAAAGTTCATGACATAGTCCAGATTAAAAAAAAAACTTCAAAAATTTTTCCTAATTAAATAAGATTAAAACAAAAAAACAATGACAGATATGAACAATTTCTTGAAAAAGAAGCTTCAAATCCCTAAAAGGTTGCGGTCTTGTATACTGTCGCTATCTACACCTTGCTCTAGGGAAGGTCACCAGAAGGTCCCTCACCCCAAAACTGTGTGACTGGGCTAAGACTGCTGATAATATGATAGGGAACACTGGACAGTCAGGAAACAGTTCTGAAACTAGATAAGCCACAAGTAATATGTTAACCTGAAACATGTCACTTCACTTAACCAGATCAGGTCCCTCATCTATAAAATGAGGTGGAATTTTCCAAAATTCTCTCTCAATTTCTTCTCTTTACTTCTAAATGCTTCTCCAAACTATAACGTTTATAGAGAATTCCCATTTCAACTTGTATGATAGAAAGTTCAAATGATTCACACAGACAGAATGTCAGCATCCAAAAAGACTTGCAAACCTGGGGAACCCTACTTCTATTACTGGGGAAACTTCCTTTTTATTAAGTCATGGAAACAGAAATCAGCTAACTTCACTTTGCAGATTCCCAGTTCTCCCATAATTATCAAACTCCTGCTCCAACCTAGTAACATATTGCACAGCTGAGGGATGTGGTCTCTCCCAATTATAATGAGGCTATGGTTTTTCACTTAAAATATGTGTCAAGGTTACAGATTCCATGCCCCTTGTCACAACTCCAGAGGTTTAAATGTTGGTCATAACATTTGCTGCATAATACAGATCTATATTGAGAACTTCAAGTTATAATTCTGATTAGGTAGAATATCACCCCAAACCTTAATTTTAAGACATTTTTTTGGTGCCAAGAATATAATATGGGGGATGTTTAAGTGACACAAGAAGAAAGTAGTTCCAGAGACAGATGGCAGTGATGTAACACAACATTAGGAACGTATTCAATACCAATGAACTGTACCCTAGCAGTGGTTAAGATGATAAACTTTATGTATTTCACCATGAAAAAAAGTTGGAAGACAGACACATGAGACGGTATCAGTTATGCCAGGGAAGAGGACACTTAAGGATGTGAAATAGGGGAGAGCTGCCATGCTAGATATTGATGCAGGATCTCACCCCTAAAGGCACTGTTGGGGTCTTTCAAAGAAGTTATACAGGTATCACAAGTGAGTCAATATAAAGAAGGGCGTGTTGCTGGGGTTACTAGGGTGCGGTAGTTTACTGGTTTTTCATCTAATGCTTTTCTTACAAGAAACTCAAATACAAGCGTCTTCATGAGCACCACTGAGGAGGGGAGGGCCCAGTCTGCTCTCCTGACCATGAGCTTCTTGGTCTTGCACTCCTCCTTGAGGAAGTAGATCATGGCTGAACCCTTACATACCCTAATTGATCATTAATACCCAATGCAAGATAAGTAGCACAAAACTGAAAAATATTTTGGAATCATTTATAAAGCACTTCCACCATAAAATTTTTTTAATTAGTATATATAGATATCAGCATAGGAATAACCATCAGTTAAATGCTATTCCAAAAAGAGGAAACTAAGCTAGTAACAGATTAGTAACTCTAAGTCTAGTAACTCTAAGTTTAGAATTAGGTTAATTAGAATACTTGGGAGGAAATGTTATGACTTGGTAGGTGGACACAGGCTGAGTCAAGAAAATAATGCCAAATACTAAAAAATCAAAGGTAAAGTTTCCAGAGAGGTTCAGTTCCAGCTCACAGAGTGGGGTAGATGCATACAAAATGGGAAAAGCTGACAATCCTGATTCCCTGGTCCTCTCCACTAGAGCATGTGTTTCCTTGGGAACAACCAAGTGAAATTTGCTTTGGTCACGTCTGTCCTTTGATAAAAATTATGTTATTGCCCAGTATAAATATGAGTGAAATGTGATTACAATGACCACCTCCCACATTCCATCCTTTCCCCTTAAACAGTACAGAGCAGAAAGCTAGGAAAGGAAAGAGCATGGTCTTTAACAACAACAAATAATGGATTTGAAAACCACACCTAAAAGGAGGATAAGGCTATTTCCCTAGGATATTCTATGCCTAAAGCTGTATTTTTTCTGCAGCAGTCTATCCACCAAGTGTAAGCAAGCAGTCTTGATTAAAGAATTTTTAAATAAACAATGAAAAATATCCCTGGAAAAATATTCAAGAAAGGAGACCTGAGTGGTTTGGAGATGGGGTAACAACTTTTCACTCTTTTGCTTTTATGCCACTTGGATTTTACTCCAAGTACTTGTATTTCTTACTCAAAAAATAATTTCAAATACTTTTAAGTAAACTGACTTTATAAACTGTGCCTCAAATAGTGAGCTTATTTTAGAAACCAAGTTAACAGAATCACTCAGTAAGTGTTCTTTATGCTTCTGATTTTTAAACTTTTCATGGTAATTTTATATCCAAAAAATATTTTAGGAGCTGCTTTTGAATAGTTATTTTAAACATTATCTAATACCTAAAATTGTTAGGCACAAAAATAAGTTCCACACTGCAGTACTTTAGAAGTTAGTTCTGCAAAACCTGGTATTTTCTTCCACCATTTTATAAATCACCATGTCCTAACATAATACCCTCTTTCCTTCATGTCTTATGAAAGGGAGCTACAAATAAAAATGGTCAATAATGCCTGTAAATAAGCTAAGACTAGAGGAGGCAAGTTTTACATTAGTTCCATGAGACAAGAATGCAAAGTCTTACCGAATGGGATCCTCCACTAAATTCGCACAACAAAACCAAAATATTTTGCCTGTGTTTCCTCTGACATTTCCAATTGTCTCCTAGTGATGCCTATCATGTATTTACTTGAGGTTCCAAGATGAACCATTAAATGTTACTAAAGGGAAACTTCAAAATGGCACAATCACTTCCTATGACAGCTTTGCAATACATGACAATGCAATGCCCAGTACCTTCAATTCTTACTTTATTATTCCACTGCACAAAAGTTTAAAATAAAACAAATAATAGCATATGGAGAAGAAATAATTCAGATGGAAAGACTGAATCCTAACTAACAGTTGATAAGCAGTAAAAATTAGAAAATTAAGAAACAGTCAAGTATCTAAAATGTTTTATGAATGGTAGAGAAAAGATAGTTCAATCTGCCTAATTCCCATTAGTATAAATGTATCTTCCCCATCATAATCAGAGTACTGGAAATGGCAATAACAAGCAACATTTATTATATCTCTACCCCCAGCGATGAAATGTTTCTTCAATCTCTGCATTGTTCAGCAAGTTGTATCACTGTCCCCAGGATATTCCATACCACCCTTTCTAATCTCAAAGCCATTGCCTGAAGTCCTCTGCTTATCTCTAAAGGTCTCCTAACTTGTTTCTTTGCCAACACTCTCCATCACTGCATTCTTCACACTACAAAACCTTAGACACATCTGATTACACCATTTGTCAACTAAAAAAGTGTCAGAATAAAATCTAAATGTCTTAGAACAGCACCCAAGGCCTTAACCTGGCACTCTTCACTGTGCTTTCTCTCCTACACAACTCTCCCCCAGACCTACATCATGCCTTTGTATATTCTATAACCTTCAATTGTAATTCACCTTTCTCTCCACCATTTGAAAGACCCTCTAAAGTTCACTTCAGCTACCACAGCCTCCATTATTGTTTCTCTCCAGTGCAATAAACATGTTGCTTTTCTGTGCCCACCTGCAATCCCTTTCTTTACATCTCAGCCCTAGCAAGGAGTTGTATCAGTCACGAAAGAGTCTATTTTCCCCATTACAGTTATTGCCCTTTGGTTGCCTTAAAATGTTGGAAACATATCAAACCATTCAAACAATATGAACTGCTGTTTTCGAGAAGTTCTCATTCTAACAAAATTTGGGGGGAAATTTTATGGTATATGAGTGATTTTAATAAAAAAAACACTATAGTATGTTACACATAAAAGTTATAATCCTTTTATGTAATTCTTAAACAGGTAACTATTGATCATAATGTTTTAAAGAAGGAAAATAACATCTTGGGTGTGCTAAGAACTTTTTGGAAATTGAGTCCTCCAAAATTACATGTATGGAGGAAAAAGCTAAACCATCTTAACGAACTTAAGGCCTAATGAACTCATTTTTAAGCTGGTTCCTATCCTATGAAATTCATAGACATGATAATCCTAGAGGCTTCTTTTGCATATCAAAGTCATTCCCATGAAACTTTGTGTTTAAAAATAATTAAAGTCACACATGACTTGCCAAGGGTAATATCACAAACTGCCTCCTGATTTCTACCTGAACAATCCTAAGATCTTAACTGCCTTTTAAGCAAACCATACTAGACCAGGTTTTGTGTGCTTAATTCTTGCTTGATCAATTTCTACCAAGAAAACAGTTCTATTTTAGAAATAAGGGCCAGACAAGATATTTTACTTGTCCTCCTTTACACATGAATGTGAAAACACAGATTTTTCTTCCTGGTGCTTTTTTAAAAAATAGAAATATAATTCACATACAATATAATTTTCCTTTTAAACATACAGTTCAGTGGTTTTCAGCATATTCACAATATTGCGCAACCAATAACCACTATAGTTCTACAACTATTTCATCACCCCAAAGGGAAACAGTACCCATTAAGTAGTCACTACCTATTCCCCATCCCCCAGAGCCTGGGCAACTGCTAATCTGCTCTAGCTCTGTATGGCTATGTCTGTACTGTACAGCTCATATAAATGAAGCAATATATGCTCTTTTGTGTCTGGCTTCCTCAGCATAATGTTTTCAAGGTTCACTGATGTTGTAGAATCTCTCCGTACTTTATTCATTTTTATTTCTAAATAATATTCCCTATGGAGTTAACATTTATTTGTCCACTCATCAAATTTTTTACTTCCTGGCTATTGTAAATACTACTGCTGTGAACACTGATGTGCAGTTTTTGTGTGAAAATTATGTTTTGAGTATATATACCTAGGAGTAGACTGCTGAATCACACTATAATGACATGTAGCCATTAAACATATTACTTTTTTCACATTAATTTTGAGAAATAAAAATGTAAACTGAGGGCCGGGCATGGGGGCATGTGCCTTTAATCCCAGCCTAGAAAGGGAGGCTGAGACTAGGAACCGCTTGAGTCCACAGGTCTGAGACCCACCCTGGGCAACATAGCAGACCTAGTCTCAAAAAAAAAAAAATAGCTGAACAAGGTGGTATGCACCTGTAATCCCAGCTACCTGGGAGGTTAAGCCTGGGACTTGCCTAAGTCATGGGGTCCCAGATCCGATCCGGGATCTGGACTACCCCAGGCAACATAGTGAGACCTAGTCTCAAAACAAACAAACAAACAAACAAACAAACAAAATGTAAACTGTTCCATTTTACATTCATCCTAAATGTTTTTATTTTCACACTGTGAGAAGATTTCCTTTGGGAGGAGGTATTCTTTCTGAAAAGGTAAATTCAAGATTTTACAAGCTAGATTAAATCCCTTCAAAGCAGATATACAGTAATACATTCTTATTAGAGCTAAGTTTGTTCTAGCCATCATAGGGATTTAAAAAAGCAAATATTAAAAAATGAGAGAGAAAAACAATGACAGCTATTGCATTGATAAAGTCAAACCAGTAACTAGGCACTCACTCATACAACTTCTTACTCAACATCTCCAAACAGATGTCTAATAGACATTTCAAACTAATGTGTCTCAGAATGAATTCTCTCCCACCACTCCCCTCTCCCCCCCAAGCTGTTCTTTCTGCATATTTTGCCTAGGCCCAAAACCTTGGTGTCAAGTTTGACTTAGCTCTCACATGCATATCCCACATATTGGCTCTATCTTTCACAAACAAACCTCAGCCACTCTACAAGATACATCACAGATCACTAAGATTATTGGATCTATATAAGGTTTAGTCTCAAAACAAAGAGCCAATATAATCATTTCAAAACATTAGTCAGACTGTCTCCTACCTCTATTCAAAATCATCCAGGTACTACCCAACACCTCCCCCCCATCCTGTTTATCCATGCCAAATACATTTGGGCCTTTGAGCTTGTTCCACAGTCTGCCATGAACTTCCCCTGGATCCAAGTCTTTGCTCACAGTCACCTCAGTCTTTGCTCACTTCACCCAACCACTCTATTTAAATTCACAATCCCTCCCCCAAACACTCTTCCTTCCTGGCTCTGTTTTTTCCTAAGATAGTAATACAATATATAATTTACTTGTTGGTTTCTATTTGCCTCTAAGAATATGAACTCATTAGAGCAGGAGGTTTTGTCTGTTTTTCTTTCTAAATTCTCAGCACTGAAAATATGATCTGGCACATAATAAGTGCTTAAAAAAAGTTGTAGAATGAGTAAGTGAACAAATGAAAGGAAACAAAGCAGCTCATTAGAGAAAGAATGTGCTAAACAGAGGTCCAAGCAATATTTAGGAAGACCCAGTATGCTCGGTATAATAAAGCTGGAATAGGACTGGAAAGCACCATTTCTAGAAAAATATGCCATAATGTTTCCACAGTTTGCTTTTGGAAGAGTTACTGTCACTCATTTTATTGTTTCTGAATAGGAGATGTCCATAGTCCAAATGTCAAGCCCTTTCCTTCTTTTTTCCAGAATTAAAAAAAAAAAAAAAATGTGGCCGGGGATGGTGGCATATGCCTGTAAACTGCAGCCTGTAAGTTGCAGCCGGGACCAAGGATTGCGGTTCGAGTCCCGCCGGGGTCACGTGGTAAGACCTAGTTCCAAAAAATAGTTGGACGTGGTGATGCATGCCTGTAATCCCAGCTACCTAGGAAGCTGAGGCTAAGGATTGCTTGAGTCTGTGGCACCTCAGGTAACATGAGCCTGCAGTTCCACAGGCAAAAATAGAGAGACCTAGTCTCAAAAAAAAAAAAAAAAGTATTATTTATTGAGATAATGTTGGTTTACAACACTATATATAATTTAGAGACATAGGTTCACACTTTTTCAGATATGTTACCGCAGCACACCCACCACCAAAGAGCTTCCACTAGACAGGCCCATTAGCTTCTAAAGAGTTGAAAGAAAATCTGGGAGTTAACAGGTTCCTGGAGTGATGGTGTCCTTTTCTCAGTTATCACATGTATGTAGAGCCAAGGACTTTCAGGGTCTTCGCATCCTGTCAGACCCATTCCCAGGATCTTCAGGCCAGACCTGAGCACCCTCCAACTGTCCCAACTATTGTTTAGCTGATATGGATCTTAAGATGATCTACACCTCACATATTTTATCTATAAGAAAGCAAACGTGAAAAAGAAACACAGTCGTTTGCTCAAAGTATCTTGAACAGTTGCACTCAGTATTTATAAAATAGTAAGAAATAAGCATTACTAAGTCTAAGAGAAATCAGATACTTTTGAACAAATCCTCTAACTTCCTAAACAATGCTATTTACAAAATGTTCGTAGAAATGCCTCAATGTCAACAATTCTACCTAAACGCACACTAGGTTTAAAAGAGGGAGCCACCAATGACTAGCACTCAGCAAACAAAACAAATGAACAGATTCAGAGTTTTTAAAAAAATGTACACTTCATCCCAAAGGTGATTTACCCTGTCTACTGTTGCAGGAACAATTTTTTTTTTTTTTGGCTAGGACCAACCTCCCTAACATTACCCACTTCAAAACAACAGTATAAGGATGGGTCTATGAACTAGTTATTCTACACATGGCTCACAGGTTCACAGGGAATGCTGTAAAAGTCTCCATGATTTTGACAATCACTGCAGAGGAACAACCTCCCAGTCAGTAGTACAGCTCTGGATTCCACCCCCTGATTTCCTGAATTGGGGCTGCTGGGAACTAGGAGCAGAATGGAGTTGCCAAGTAGACGCTGAAAAGACTGAGCACAGGCACTCTGCATCCTCTTCACTAGAGAAGGCTCACCCTCTAGTCTGTGCTCCTCAGTACTCTGGACACTTCAAGGCATGTGGGCATTTACCCGCCAATAGGTTTTATTTTCCTTCAGTTCCCTCTTTTCCGCATCCTCTGTATAAATAAACCCTTTTTGTTTCTCTCTGTGTGTCTGCTTTCCAGTCTTGTCCTGTATTCCGGAGCAAGCTGGTGAGGATTCAGCAGCCAAATCATCCTGGATGCCCAGGGTTTCCCCATATCACTACCACCAGCACCTTCCCCCGGCCCCCTTCCCCTACAATATTCTATATACCTCCCAGGGAGGCCTGTCACTGACACAGTGACTGATAAGAGCACGCTGTAGCTTTCAAGTATCTTACTGTGGAAAGAGATTGGGGGCCACTGTTAATAAACTGTCTCCCATTGTGCCACAGAAAAAGAACAGCTATCTTAATGAACAGTAATTTCTGGCCAAAACACTTTCCGCAGTCTCTACCTTCCCTATTCTGCTTTCAGGGCCCAATCTTGTTCTTCTTCCCTGAGGATCTTTATCTGACCATTCCATATTTATGGTGCTTTTTCCTCAACTGGCAGACCTATGGCATTTGTTGTCTGTATCTGTCATTTGGCATTCATCACAGAACTGATGAATGACATCTTTTGAATTGTTGATCTTTTCTATGCTGGACTGGAGAGTCGGAATCCCAAGGCATCATGTATCTGATATTCCTACAGGGGTTTTCTTAGAAGGTACAGCGTGATTCTCTTACATTTGAAGGAAAATCAGAATCCAGAGAGTGACTGGGTTAGATTACACAGCACAAGCGTTTCTGAAATGCAATTTTAGAAGTTTTGGTTATACCAAGACAATTAACTCAGTTTTTTAAAGAGCTAAGGACAACTTCTATGATCAAAATGTTTTCAGAAATTACACTGAAATTGTAATCAGGTAATTAATATCTCTTAGTTGAAAGGATACATGCATTCAAAAGTATTAGTGCATATATGGAAGGATGGCACTCATTTTGGTCTATGGAGTACACCTGGTATGCACAGGACGTTGAGGACCCCAGACTGGTACATGGCTGAATTTTATTGTGCTGTTGATATGGGATATATTTTCATATCAAAAGTACTACTACCTAGAAATATTTAAGAGCAGGCAAAATATAGAACAACTCCCTGTCTCACCCTAAACAGCTTTCCACCTACAAAAAGGGAGCATAAAACACACTAGCAATTCAATCCCTGCTTCTTGAAGTTGCATATTTTAATGTGAAACTTCGTTGTTTCAGTAACAGTTTTCTGAAGTTCTAAATTAAAAATACAGCAAAAGGAATAAAGATAAAACTACTGATAATACCAATTAGCAAATATCTGAAACCATCTTATATACACTATCTGATTCTAATAAACTCCCCATCCACTTACACATTTCTTCACCCTTTTAGAAAAACAGATAGAAAACCAATAATATTTCTCACCAGAGACAGAAGTATCATTCCAATCTTGGTTTAAATCTTTTGGGCAGTCACCAGCAAGAGTACACTTAAGTCAGTATAACCTGGTGTTTAAAGGAATTAACCCTGAGTTCAAATCTTGGCTCTGAAACTTACTAATTGTTAGGCTCTCAGGCAAGTTAGCTAACTAAATTTCACCAAATCATTTAAAGTGTTTAACATGATCCTTGGCAGGTTTTAAGAACTGAGAAAAAATGACTATTATATATGTGAGTAAATTCTCTCTCTATATATATATATAATATATATTATATATATACCTTATCATTATATAAGATATACATATCTTATCAATATATAAGATATATATAGTATATATATATATATATATACACACACACACACATACATAAAACAAAGATACTCTTATAAGAATTCCAAAACCTCATTTCAACTAATTCTGTCAAAATTTCTTGTCTGGCCTGACAGGCTTATTCCAAGTATCATCAAACTCTACTAATATATAACTGGTTCTACTGCCTTCAGTTCTATGGGTGGTTAACACCTTAGGCAGTTTCTGGAAGTCAGGAAAAAATGTGATCAAAGTAAAGAACAAATAGGTCACTTGAAAACCAAAACAACCAAATCCACACTGAAATAGTGAGTTTACTTTAGTAGGTCACTGCCTTAGAAACTGAGACAGAGTAAAAGGACAAAATTTAAAAAGCCAGGTATTGAGGTACCCTACTTTCAGTTAAGTTAATTTGACTTTTAGATTAAATTATAAGCACTGTTATTCACAAGTCATTGATAGTTAGAACTACTAATGCAATATGCCTCATAAAGACAATTTTCTATATTTCTAATTGAATAATAATTTCACTATTGCAAAACTGTTTTAATATAAAGTCTCAAAGAACTTCTTAACGTTTCTCCTTTCCCATGCATTTTAACATGTACTGAATTAGAGCTTCATCATGTGCTTATGCTTCCTGCTTGGAAGCACAATTAAAATTAAAAAAGCAACAATTCTACTGGGTAATAAGATCCTGTCAAATCCTTCTTAGAAGCTGAGTCTAACTTCTCAAGGAGGTAGCTGATGGTTCCAAAAAAGAAAAGCTGGACTGCCCAGCATGATGCTGGCCATTCAGTAGATGGCACTCTTCCCTTTAAGCCCAAATTAAACCACCTCCAAAAAACATGTTCTGTGGCATGCAAGTGCAATACAAAGCAAGAAATCTCTCTTTAAAGCACTTAAATGATAGTCATAATCTTCCAGAAATGCATTTATCAGAAGTTGATGATCCAATCAGATATTTTTAAAGAAGTCACGGAAAATCATAGTATAAGACATCAATCACAATATAAAATCACCCAACTCAAATGAGGACCAAGTAATCAACTTCTCAGTTTTGCCAAGTCAAACAGATAACACTGTTCTTATTCAGAAATAAAATGTTCTTTCCCTGTACATTCTGCTATAAAGGTTAATAGCTTTTCAATGACTGGTGACTAGATCCTTGTGATCTGAATATTTCACTTGGGTATTTAAGGATAGTGAAGTGTTTCAAGAACTATGAATTTGTCACTATCAAAATTAATTTAGATGAACAAAACACTTTTAGTTAAAATTATTTTGGATATGACACAAAAGGAAACAAATATTCTAATACAAAAGTGACTGTATATCCAGCTTTGCAAAAAAAAATAAGAAACTGCTTAAAGCAATGTGGATTTCTGATTCATTGATGTGTTTTACTTAATATATGATGGCACCCAACTATTAGATGACAAGGGGTCTCACACTTCTGTTTCAGAAAATTTTGAAATTCAAAAGTCAGTGTGGAAAGAGATGGAAGAAAATTTCTTTTAGTGCAAACTTCAATTGAAAGTCAAAGGTTTTAACAATTACTTATAGGAATCTCTTTACAAAGTTTATCTTTCTCTAGGAATGACAGAACTCAGCCCTGCCAGTAAAAATCACAGGACACAGGCAGGGTAAAAGCAACACTATTTTATAGTTTGGAGAAGAAAAAAAAAAAAGCTGGGTGTACAGATAAGGAATGTAGACATACCAGCTTCACTGCCAATTTCTCTCCCTGCCACTCTCATCCATGAAGCTCATCGGATGTACTTAAGAGCTTTCACAGCTCCACTTGAGCTCTGACCATCCTCCTTTCCCAACCACTTCCTTAGATATTAAAAAGGCTGACCTCACAGAATCCTTTTCTTATGTACTATTAAAACAAATGAGATTAGAAAAGTTAAGAGCTGCTGTCTCTAATTTCCAAAGGAAAGTATTCTAAAAGAGTTCTTAGGGAGACTTTGACCCCCAAACATACTTTTTTTAGACATATCAAGTAAGTTGATTATCTTTTCCATGAAGATACTGAGTAAGCCCATCTTTCTGTTATGATATTTAGTCATTCCAGGAGATTAAAATATGATGGGATGAGAATGTTGCATAGAAAAAGAAATGCTATCTATCCCTGCACTGGATGAGCTAAGTGGAAGATGAGCACTGTGGAAGAACTTCACAGAAACACTGCTGGTAGAAACATTAAAGGTATACACAACCTCCCCAAGATCCTGAAATACCCTTTGCATCTCTCCAAACTGGTTGTTTTCTACATTGTTGGAATTTCAGCTCTCTTAGCAGGCAACCAACAGTCATCGGAGATGAATTAAAGGACACACACTCTCTCACTCTTTCTCTCTCACATCTTGCTCAATCTATTGCTTGTCTTAATGTCACTTGCCTTTATGTACATTTTGAACATTAACGTTTTTTATTCTACTTTATTAGTATATAGCATACTTCCTAAAACACTGGTTTTAAGAACATCATATAATTAGTGCCCTTAGAGTATCTAAACAGTGTTTATACCCCCTGGAAGACTGGTTATGGGAAATTTTTATCCAATGATATCATGTATGCCTATCACAAAAAAGTGAGTTTCACAGTCACCGCCCTAGATTCAAATTGGAGCCTTGTCTGTGGAAGCAGTAATCTTAAATGCTATGAATGGACTACCTGTACACCAATATCCTTAGCTTGGTACAATGCAAAACAAAGAGGTTTCAAAGTTCATCTTCATCTATCAGGGAGTCTTACCCCACTAAAGCTTTAACTAAAGCCAACTTAAAACAAAAAGTAAAAGTCAAGTATATGGTAGTGATGTGCATCAGTATGACTTCAGGTAAAAGGCTCAATTTAACCTAATCTTATAAAGATATAACTGTATGTGGAAGCCTACACATCTTTTACATAATAGTTTAATTTTGGCATACTAAAAAACTAGTCTATACTATATCTCTAAAAAGCAAATTTTTAAAATCAGTAAGTTGTTGAATATCAGAAATCAGTTTCATCCACTTTAAATCTTCTGGGATCTACTACCACTTTTGGGTTGTACTAGAGAACTCTGAAAGTTGCATTCTTTAAGGTTTCTAGGGTATCTTCTCTAAATTGCTTCTTAAGTGTAATGGTCTAGAAATCCGAGATAATTTTATTTGCAAGTTACTAGTGCAATTTTTCAGATATTCAATGAGAAACAGTTTAAAGGAAACAAAATACTACATCTCTCTATGCTATGATCTAAGACTTTAAGGTAAGTAAACAATATTTTATTAGTATTAAAGTATTTTTAGTATCAATTAATTTCAGAATTTTAAGACTTGTCCAGATAGACAGTAATTAAAATACATACAAAACTCCACAAACCTATCCTCCAACATTAAAATTTTAATTAAACTTTTTCTATGCATACCATTGGTATTTAAATGTTAAGTGAATGCCAGGTGGATTATTTTTAACTTTACCTAAAAGGAAGAGTATTGCCCCCCTCCCATTATGATTACACACATGTCCATAACTAGCTACCACTAGAAGGGGAAAAAAAATGTATGTTATATGAGATATGTAAGGGATAACAGATTTTTTCCTTTCAAGTCATATTCAATGGAAGACTTCTGTGTGATTGAGAAAGAATTAATGCATACAATCCATTACAGTGAAAATCTGAGATTGTCTTGGTTTCTGGCCAAGAGAATTTAGTCACTGGCAAAACTCAAAAGACTTCTTAACAATCTCATTTATATAAATACTCTGGCATGGACTCCAAGATCAAATGATAGATCATTAACCTACGAGACATGAAATTAAATATGCTGAATCTCATTCATTTTAAATCTCAATGATACGACATAGTCTAGGATGTTTCAGTTTCATAAGTGTATTTGTTTAAAGATAGCACCCTTGATTATAGACATTTCATATTTTTGTATTCAAACTATATATTAAATTATTTCTAAAGGAACCTGCGCTGAATCACAGCAAAAAACCAGCAAAACAACTTTTACTTAGTGTGAAAAACAGATAAATAACTTCTATCTTTGATACAACAGAGCTTTCTGAATTCACTGTATCACTGGTTTTAAATATTTTCTCAACATTTAGTGTTACTCAGTTGTCAGCAAAGGACATATCAGTGCTCCACAACAATTCTAAACAGAAAACAGCAACTCCTAGTTTAGGTAATAATTTACTTGATCTATCAACTACACTGATGAACGAGCAATACACATTTCTTGAGGAATGTTCCTGACAAAGAATAAACCACAAGTTACATCTTATCATTTAAGGTTAATTTTAGGTGGCAGTTTAGGTGGAATTTAGAATATGTCTAACTTAAAATCTGCCTGAGGTTGATACAGTGTTGGTAATCAGAACATGACTGATCAGGTCTACTGATTCAGTACAGAATGGTAATCTCTCTGAGGATGTTAGTGTCTGCTGGGCCAGCTGGAGGTCTGGATACCTGCCAAACTTTTTAAAAAGTTTTTAATAACTTCACAAATGGTGTATACTGGAAATCTATGTAGTGTTGTAATGCAGTTATTGCAATTTTTAAAAAAGATAATATATCTAGTCCAAATTCTAGCATCTTAACTAAATGTGTGAATCAAAAGGGACTCCTTCAAAGTCAAAGGGTGATTCTACTTAATGCTGATTAATCACCATTCTTCAAACTTAAATACAGGAGAGTGTGCCCAAATAAGACACATGCACACCTGGAAGCTAGGCAATAGATGCAGAGCTTTCATGGGTCACAGTAATACTGCAAGTGCAAGAGCAACATGACCAGTAGGGATAGAAGCTTACTGGAGAACTAGACTCTGGGCTAAGAAGCAGAATGTGCCACCTAGCAGCTACAGGTCTTGGGCAAAATAATTAACCTTCTTTGTCTCTACTTAAGTTACTGGGTTGTCATGAGGAGTAAGTAAATTAAATCACATAAAACTGCCTGGCACAGAGATAGAGCATATAAATATTAGCTATTCCAAATATTTGCTGAGTTTTCACTAACTGGTCAGCATGATATAACCACCTTTTAAAAATGCCATTTTATACAGTGATGATAAACATAAAAAGCACTTCCTACCACTTCACAAAAAACTGCTTGGTTAAGCTAAGATTCTAACATCCTTTTCCAACATTCTATACACCCAGTTTATCCAGAGTTGGGTTTCTATGGTTTCATGTGATTTCTTCTCTCAAAACAAAACAAATGCTTCTTATACCCTGATGGCATGCTCGCTTCCCAGCAATGCTAATCAACTACTTTCATGGAAGAGATTAAAGTGCTAATAACCTAACCTGAAGGTAACTTTAGGTGTGAAACAAACAAGACAGATCTACTTCAGGAAACCTCACAGCCTTAGAAGCTGGACTCCACCCAGTATCCAGGTTTTAAGACTATGTACAGATGGTGGGTTGTTGCTGATGCTAAATCTTAGTCTCAAAAGATGTTCTGATTTTAGAACAGACCAAATCCACACTTTAAACATCAGTGAACAGAATTCACATTCATTCCCGTATCACATTATAAAAAAGAAAGGGTTCAGAGTGGCAAAATATACCAGATAATTTTTCTCCTTAATTTCAGATGTTATCAGGGGCATAGATCCTTGTTAATTTCAGAATGTAACTTTTTGAAAAAATTAAGGGCTAAATATGGTCAATTCTTTTGTCCTTTCTCTGCAAAGTTAATCTGCTCAATTTAGGCAAAGGGGAATGAGTTATAGTACAATTATAATGCAACGGAGACTTAGATATAAAAATTTTTGACAAGGCCCCCAAAGAAACAACCCTATAAAAGAGTTGGTCCCATACCTTAAACATGTATTTTTGTACATCTTAAAAAAAGGACGAATTACACTGTACTGACTTTACTCTCTTCATTGATCTCATCAGAAGTTTGCTAAAGTCAAAATTAATATGGATTCGACACGCTATAGATGCACTCTGCCAAGAAAACCAACCATTTCATAGAGTTATATGTGAACAGCGTAACTCAAAATAAACGTACACACAGGTTCCTGGAGCTGGTTCCAACTACCACCAAAATTTTATCAAATTCCTTCACCAAACGTGTATATAATCCCCATTCACAGCCTCTGGGCTGAGTTAATTCCACTCCTTTCCACACCACGCCAGCAGATCGATTGCAGGAGCACATGTGCCAAAGAAATTAGTGGTTTTCCTCGTGCTTCCATTTTAAGAGGGCACCAACTTGCAATTAAATCTCGGCAACAAAAAAAGTTCACCTGAGGCCATTCTTGCCATTTTAATAGGGGCCTAGCTTAGTCTACCTGTTCCTGTGGTCTTGCCTCAGCTATAATAGCAAACCTCCAAAGAGACTGGACGCATCCCAAACACCAGCAAACCCGACCCGCTGCCAACTCGGTCTGTCACTCCAGCGCAACCTAACATGTTATACGCTTGCAGGGGTGGGGTGTAGGGGGGGGGGCGGAGGGAGGGAATGAAGTGGGGGACACGGATTACTGCAGTAAGGTGGTCGAACACTTTCAACAAGGAACAGAAGTTTTTTAAGAGAGGAAAACAAAACAATCCCTCCACCTTTTCCAAGCGCGGGAACCTTCCACCCTTCTGGAGCGCACCTTCAGGGCTTAAGGTCTTCGGGTCACTAAGTTTCTGCTAGTTCTCGATTTTTTTTTAACTCTTCGCCTCCCGAGGAAATTCAGAGGACGCCCCAGGGAGGTGGGCCCACCTCGCGGCGCCCAGAGACCCTCCCCCGCTGCCCCACGCCCGTCCGGGGAGCCCCGGTTCCCCGCCCAGACCTCCGGCCGGGAGGGGCTCACCTGAGGGCCGCCGTCCCCCCACCCCCGCGCGCCCCTCAGGAAGGGTCCCCTCAGCCCGATCCGCGCGGAACCCGCCGTCCCCGCCGGGAGGGGGGGCGGGACGAGGCGCCTTCTCTCCGCTCGGGATTACCTCGCAGCGCGCAGCTGGCTTTGTGTTTCCCTCCCTCCTGCTCCGGCCGCCGGGGCTGCAGCGGCCACCGGATCCGCCGCCGCCGCCGCCTCTTAAGCGCCGCACGCTCCAGAGAGGAGGGCGGAGGGGAGGGGGCGTGAAGAGGGAGGGGCCTGGCCCGAGCCCTGGGTAGCAGGAAGCCGCGACACCTGGGTCGCCGAGGACTCAAGCTTTCGCTCTAGCTCTCGGTTTTCAAAAATATAATTGACCCCCCCACCCCCCTGCGTGTTCCTCCCGCCCCTCGCCCGGGCGACCGTTACGGGCGGGCGGCCGGCGGTCTGGCGGGACTGGCCGAGCGCCCCCTGAGCGTCCCCTGGCCCCGCCCCCTAGGCTCCGCCCCTCGGCCCCCAAGCGCCTCTGGCTCCGCCCCTCGCGGCCTCAGAACGCCCCTTGCCCCGCCCCTCAGGCCCTCAAGAGTCCCGACTCCGCCCTTCGGATCCCAGGTCTGGCCTGGCCCCGCCCCTCGGAAGCTCCGCCCTCGATGCTCCGCTTCCCCCTCCCCTGGCTCCGCCCCGAACGCCCCTCGAGTGCTTGGCTCCGCCCCCTGCGGCCCCCTCCTCGCCCGCCAGCGCCGAGTCTGCGAAACCGCGGCACCCCGGGCCTAGCGCAGGCCAGGCCCAGGACTGCCGCCTGCCCACCCTGAGCCACTGCAGCTCCGATCCGCGGCGTCCGCGGAGGGTGGGAGGCGCAAGGACCCTGCTGCAAAGCCTGCCGCGAGGGGAGGGTGGGGCGTTTTGGCAATGCCGCCCTACCTAACCTGAGCGAGACCCCCATTCCCGAGGCCGAGCCGCCGTTTTCAGCCAGCGGTGGGCTGCCCACCGCTGGCTGCTGGGTCATCAAGAGGGGGCCACTGCTAAGGTTCTCCCTCCGCACGCCCCCCAAAGGAGGGGCCTGGACTGTCTGCTCCGCTCGCCTGCCTGGCAGGACGCCCCTGCCCCCACTCCCTCGGCGCCCTGGCAGGGTAGGGGCTCTCAAACCGGTTCCCTTGGACCCATCGCGGGTCTTCACCCCCTCCTCGTTAGCCCCTGGTCTTGTGACCTTATGAAAACTGACCTTTTCGAGGTGAAAAGGCAAGGCGCTGACAGCCTCAAATAGAATCTGGGGCCGGGTAAAGTTTGCAACATGCAATGGCAAAATTGTGGAACCCTCCAATCCACAGGTGACTAGGAGCCCACCCCCGCCGCCCAAGCACGTTTCTCACCCCGATCTAGTCTCGAAATAGACCTCCCAGCAACACACACCTTTCCCCGCCACCCACGACTTGCACATCCCTCCCTCACACATGTCCTCCACGGGCACGAATCCACTCCCAAGCACACTCCTCCGAGCGCCATTCTGGTTATTCATAGTCCCCTGGGTCAACCCCACCCTAACACACACACACAACAAACTTCATTCCCCACCCTTATCTCTTCGTTTCCAAGGCGCTGGCGACAGACCTCTTCCTTTCCTTCCTCCTCTGCAGACTCTTCTCTTCCCCCTCAAATACTTCACACCATCCCCCTCATCTTCATCCCCTCCCTTTTCCCTAAAAATGTGCTAATTAAAATGTAGTTTCCTCTTTCCACATACGAAGTGTGGAAAATGAATTTTGCCTTAACACCAACTGATTCATTTACCCCGTTCTCTCCCCACTGGACTAAGGCTGTAGAAATTGTAGTCTACCACCGTCTCCCATCTGCTCAAAATCTAGCCATGCCTGGTGATTTTAAGTACTCCTATAGCATCGTGGGGAAGGTTTCCTGGGCTTGGGGCAGAAAATATTTAGAAAATGCTCAGCCTGTCATTTTATTTGCCATTTGAAAATATCTGCAATATTTGGAAGAGATATTGGGAGTGGCTGAATGTTTTCTTGCATTTAAAAAAGCCAAAAAATGGAGAGCTTTGCATGTATGAAGGTTAGCCTTTTTATGATTAGCCCC
>PVHY01007900.1:0-18549 GCA_004024945.1 Uropsilus gracilis | reverse complement strand
TCCGCTTACCCGCGAGGATCCGAGGCTTCCTTGCGTCCTGAGTGTAGACGTGTGTCTTCTGTTCTGTAGGTGTGGATTCTGCAGTGCTGCACAGAAACCCACTGCAGCCTCAGACCGGCAGCGGCGGAGGCAGCAGCAGCGACAGCAGCTTCTCCCGAGGCTGAGTAGTAAAGTGTGTGACTTGGTGGAGACTCCAAAATACCATCAGGCTCTCGCTTTTAAGAGAGGAGGAGGAATCTTTCTTAAAGGAATGGGTTCTGTTTTCCCTCCCCGCTATTGCTTCATAAGTGGTGGAAAGGGTGAAAGCAGGGAGTTTTTTTGGACGGAGTAAAGCAGTACAGCTGTGGGAGGTCAAGGTTAAATTTAACTGGGTGATCGAGGGACCGATTTAGTGTGAGTCAATGAAATGCTAGAAGCATTAGTTTTAAAGAGCCCTTCCAGCTTCCAACTCTGAGGTCCATGGCAAATGGGAAGTGTGTGACTTGAAACTGATTAGTATTTTATGCTAATATTTAATATCCAATCATTGCAATAAAATGATAAATATTAAAAGGAGGTTATTTGGTATTAATAAAGGAATGTGAAAGGAATAATAAAACCCATTATGCCACTGGGAGCAATGGACCCAAGTCCTATTAGCACTTATAAGCATATCTACAATTTCAGTAAGTGTCAATATTACTTACAAAGTATATTATTGAGAGATCAGAATGTACACTCATGCTATGAAAATCACAGTATGGTTTATTGAAAGTCCAAAAAAGTATATCTAAAGCAATTTTAGTGATTAATAAAAGTACTATGCTATGTCAGCAGTAATTCAAAGTCAGCAAAGATAGTAAGTAGATTAACTCACTTTAAATACAGGTGAATCTGCTATTTAGGCTATAGAAAGGTGATTTGTTTACACATGAGGAACATGAGATTTTGCATTATAACTTTATATTTTATTTTTGATATTACTCCATTTATCATGACTCCAATGATCATCTATGATTTTTCCCCTACTAGGTAAATGAAGAAGTATGGTCTCAAAGCATGCATAGAGAAAATGTCCCAAATAATCTGCAATTGATTTTCCTCCCAGTTTGTTAGGTGTCTGTGTGATCTTCAACTTCTACTTAACCTTATTTGGTTCTAAATTCCCTAATTTGGAAAATGAGGATGTTAGACTGAAATTTTCCTCTAGCATTCCAAAATACTATCATTTTATTACATATATTTATACTTTTATTGATTAATCCATGTATTTCTTACTATTAACTTGCTTGGAAGAAATTTAATCTAGCTTTCAATTTTTTTTAAATTATTTTAAATGTATAGCCTGAGTTTGTTATTTGCCTCTATTTGGAAATTATTTTGCAAATCAAAATATCATTTTTGTAAACTGGGTAAAATTAATTTTGTCTGACGTGTGCTATTGTACCCTACTGATTTTCTTGAAGTAGAACCCTACTGTATTGCTAGGCATACTGACTGACTGCAGTATATTTTTAATAACAAAACCAGATTTGAAAACTGGGGTATCATCAACTGGTAGATTGGGACATATTTCAGAGTTCACCAACTCCTACCTTACAATTTACAAGTGCAAAAAAAAAAAAAGGGAAAACGCATCGAAGCAAAATGAGGACAGTTTGGGGCAGAGTTGGGTGAATTCTGAGCTTCCACTCTTCACACACACACACACACACACACACACACACACATACAAGCAAATAAAAACAACACAGATGAACATACACACTGTTTCCCATACACGATTGAGCAGGACCTGTCACAACATTAAAAGGCAGTTTCACTCAGTGACACTCAGTGACTCTCTTTGTGTACATGTTGTGTAAAGAAATATATCAAACAAGTACTTGTAATTGTATAAATATTAGCACAAAATTTGCCTTTAAGTTTAGAGATCTTCATGGATGAAGCCAGAGGAATCATGCTAGCAGAAATAAGCCAGAAAGAAAAAGAAATACTGGATGGTCTCACTTATAGGTGGGATGTAGAAAAAACAAACAAAAGGAGGGGGAAAAAAGTTAAAACTAACAAACTGACAGCAGAACTAAAGCATAAAGCAAAGGAGAGGGAGGGAGGGTGAAATCAAATCAGGGGAGAAATGAGCACAAGAGATCAAGATGACCAGTGACATGGTGGTGGGAGAACCTCGGCGTATGCAATGATAAAAACAAATATGTAATCAATCAATCAGTCAATCAATCAGTGTGTGGAGAGGTTTAAGAAATTTGTCTAGGGGAATATTTTTTATTTTACTTTTGAGTAGCCTCCAAGGGAATTGACACACTTATTTACAAACTTTGCTTATCTTCCACCCAACTGCCAGCAGGGCCTGCAGTTGTGTCAGTTGTTACCTTGAGCCCACTGATGGCTCTTTCCCCTTTCATTTGTATCTTGTCCACACATTCCCTTTTGTCCATGTAAGAAGGCCTACCAAGAGAAGTCCATTTTGGAGCCAGGTAGGGGAAAGACTTAGTTGAGGCCTTTGGAGATGCTATTTTAAAGTTACTAACATTTTCCCTTAAATCCTGATCTGGTATTTCTGATAAGGAACCCGGCACTAACCTAAGCTCGCTCTCCCTAGTCTCGAGGGGACATTGTAGTAAAATCTGTGTTACATTAGACAATACAGCAAGTTTGGTTTTTGAGTACCTGACAGGACAATTTATCACCCGATTTAAAAACAAAAACAGAACTCCTAGAAGGGAGGGAATTGAAGGAATTAAGGTGTTCAGTTTCTTCATCTGTTTTTGTTTATCCCGTTCTTCTGCAAGGAAGGTATTTCATTTGATTTACCCAGTGCTAATGGACAATGAATAAAATTGAACTTATCTGTATAATTTAAAGCAAATCTCAAACTTAAATGCATTTCTTTGTGTCTTCCCAAAAGGGCTAAGCACAGTCTCTTCTATAAAGACACTTAATAGATACTTTAAAAAAATGAATACAGGAATAAATGAATGAATAGCCCCCGAAGATCCAGAAGCTGATGACAAAGTGGTTTTGTTTGTTTGTCATTTGCATTGTCCAAAACAACTGACTCCATTCACTACCTCCCTTTCCTTACACAGGCATGATCTAAGAGAAACAATCTCCTTTCTGTAGAGCTCTTTAGGCATGCCTGATTTGTATTCTCCAATTAAATTGTAACCACAAATCTCCACATGAACTCTCGGTAGATCAAGCAGTAGCCGAGACACTTTCTGCCAAGAAAACCCGGGCTTAGATTTCAAAATTCCAGTGCTCTAGTTCTAGTTGTGACACCAACTGGTTATGTGACCTCAAGCAAGTTTCTTGACATGTTTGTGCCTCCGTTTAAACATCTTTTAAGGGGAGGTGGTAGTGGCAATAATACCTGCTGTGCCTGCTTCACAGTATTGTTGAGAAGTTCAAATAGGATAGTAAATGTAAAAATGCTTTGAACTTTTCTCTATGTAAATATAAGGTATTATTATCGGCAGATGTATTTAAAATCAATTATCTAGTTCAAGGGACTTTACCCTAAACAACCTGTTTTACTACTTATTGTTTCAGAAAGCAAACAGGTTTATCTATCGTTGTGTGCATACACACACTGAAACACACAAGCACACATCCACACACCCTGCTGCTCCCAATTTAACCACTTCTCAGCTTTGAGGCATCGCCCTTGTGCTGGGAAAAATCCATCTGCTGTATCAAGAGCTAAGGATTTATATAGAAAATGCCTCCATCTCTTTACCTATTTAAAAGCTCTCAGACAGAAAAGTAAACTCAGTCAAGCACAGCAGCCTTTTCATACTATGTCATGTATTTAATCAGCAGTCTTAGATGAGCCATTCATTTGAAACTGGAGCATGCTACTTACATTTTGATCACTCTTTTATGCCAACCCTGTCTGGAAAGTTCTTGGGGAAGAGAGCAGGAAGGACTGACATGGAACACACGCTAATGAGTTCTCCATTCCCCAAGGAGACATAATCAGGGCAATATGCAAGGACTCATCAACATATTTTATTATCAGTATGTGACCTATATGGTTTATTTTAAAGAAATTCCCTCAGCTAAATACCTGACAGGTCCTTAAACAACTGTTTAAATTAGGAGGCCTGATAAAGACTTATAACATTAATGAAATATCATCCTTAGTGTCCTTTTATTCCCCCCAAGGTATTTATCCTTATTTATTCATTTTCCACTGGATGAGTCCTCAAATCATCATGTTGAAATCAGCAACTGCTAATAAGGAAGTAAGTAGTAAACAAATTGCTACTGTATATATGATATTCCCAAAGAATGGCCCACTCATAGATAAGACATGAAATCTCATACAAAATCAGTTTGAAAGGTATGTTTCTATGTGTAGACTATATAATGAATATAAAGTATGTAGTTGCTTTGTAAAACCTAAAATATGTCAGTTTACATGTCTGTCATCATGTAGTCATGTGTCCTAAGAGATCAACTGCTGATCTTTACTATATGTGTCTAAATTGCATAATCTCCAAACAGTGTTTCAATCCTAATGGCACTGTTTCTAGAATGTCATCAGAACCGCCTGCAAGAGAATCATGGGGTATCTCCTAAAATTCTTATTCCTGGGCCCTATCCTTAAATCAGAACCTTCTCAAGTAGGAACCTGGATTGAAGGTTTTTTTAAGCACCCAAGTGATTCTCGTATATGCCAAGATTTGAGTATTGCTATTGTGTAAAAGCAGCGCATTGTTCACATAATCATGGAGATATGAGCAAAATGTTATAGAATACTTTTTCATCATGTGAGAGAGATTCGAAGGGATAATTCTAATTCTACCATTTCCATCGTGCAAATTTAGGCAAGAAACGTAATCTCCTTGAGCCCTAGTATCTTCATCTATGAGATGTTTGGAATGCTGTTGTAGGCTGCCGCGGCAGGGTCTGGAAATCATGGTTTGAATCCCGCCTGGGGGCAACACAGTGAGACCTAGTCCCAAAAAGCTGGGCATGGTGGTGTGCGCCTGTAATCCTAGCTACCTGGGAAGCTGAAACAGCTGGGGATTGCTTGAGTCCATGGCAATGTGTAGTAATTCCCTGCCTGCAGTTCCCAGGGGAAAATTGTGAGACCTAGTCTCAAAATATATAAATAAATAAGTAAATGAAATGCTGTTGTAAATATAAATAATATATGGAGGTCTACTGTCCAACACATAAATGGAATTAAATATGTGTTTGTTCCCACCCCCTGTGTTCAAAAAGCGACCTTCCAGTTGCATTCTTCTTGTCCAGTTCCCATAGTATGTTTGGAAGATGAATATGCACTAATAATTCAATGTTAGCTAATATTTTATATTCTTACAGTAGGCTAGTGCCAAAGGTTTATATACATTATTTCTATACTTACAATAATCCTTAAAGATAAATATTATGATTATTTTCATTTCACAGATGAAGGAACTGAGGCTTAGAGAAGAGAAAAAACTTGTCCAGGACCTCAGAGCAAAGAATTAGCAGAACTAGGATTAAAACCCAGTTTGAATCTGGCTTTTGGATGCCAGAGCCTAACTATTCATTATGCTGTATGTTTTCTATATTCCCTAAGTGCTTATATTACAACATAAGAGTCAGTTTCTTGAAAGGAATAAGCAAAAGTGAAGTCTGTAAACATGCCAAAAATACAGATAAATGACTGTCATCGTATTTCTATTTTAGAAGCTTTTGCTGGTTGACTAGAACAGAGTATGGTACATAGGAGATATTCAAAAGTATATATTGAGTGGATGGAAGGCAAAGCTTTCATCAGCACTATTTAAGCAACTGACATATCTAAACCCAAGTTTTAAAATGGAAACCAAATTGATCTGATTTTTCAAATTAGCTTATATTTTGACATACTGAAAGTCACAAAATTCTGTAGTTACAGATCATCATACTGTTTGTTGCAAATAATTCCTGAGTACTTGTTATGAACTGTGAACTAGCCTGGAACTGGGAAGATAAAAAAGCTGAATACATAATCTTTGTCTTAAACATCTAGCTGGGAAATAAGATATACATTTATAAGGCAGTGAAATCACAAAGTCAACATATATGCAATGAGAATGTGAAACTCCTACCAAAAACAATACACTTCTGACTACTTAATATCTGCCTTATCAATAAAATTATTTTCTATTTTAATAATCAGTATAGTTTTGCTGACAACAACAAGAAATTATTACACCTATCACCTAATGAGTGATTATATACTAAGCATTTTGCTAGGTGTTTTGTTTGTTATAGTTAATCATTTTATCAGTCCTGGTAAATCAGTGTTATTAATTCTATTTTTTGGTAAAGAAACAAAGTCTCAGAAAGGTTAAATCATTTGTCTAAGACCACAGTTGACACCTATACCAGAGACAGGGTAAATGGTCTATGCTAAGAGTCAGGGAAAAAAAGAGGCCAGTTGCCACTTAAGAAAATATGATGGCATCTCTGAGTAGAAGGAGTAGAATTATACTGGGGGAAAGATGGAGAAGAGTCTTAAAGATAGGGATGGCAAGTATGTATGTGACTCTTTTTTAGCACTCTGCTCAAAGTTATGGTCATAGTGAAAGTACTGTCTAGGTCCCTTCCCTCTTCAGAAAAGGACAAGTATGAGTTATGCCAGTAGAATAGCAAGTAAATCTATTTGATTAGAATAAAGAGTTTGTGAGAGCAAAGTTCAAGTATTCTCAAGTACAGTCAAACCATAAGGTGTTGATTTAAAAGCTTTTGAGAGAAAGCCACTGAAAGAATTCAGGAGTTGCACCTCTCTCTTTTATCTGATATATTATCACTGGAGATCAGGGATGGATCTTTGAGAAGAGTCCTTAATGTGAACAAAGATGACTACTTAAAGTCATCTTTTTTTTCCCTATATTTCCAAATGTAAAATTTATTTACAAGTGTGTAGATTATCTTATTTGGTGGCCACAGTAACATTTTTGTTTGCATGGCATCCATTCCCTCTTACTGGAAAAGAACTTCATCATTCCTTTGCGTTTGTGGAAACTTTTTTGCCTACTTGCTATAGTCTTGCTGTCCTACCCTCTCTTTGGCAAGGAGTTGGCTCCAGGCTGGGGTGACCAGATGTTCCTAGCATTTGAATACAGTAGAGTGACACAAACTTAAGCAGATCAGAATTTATCTTTAGGGAGGTCCCTAAGGAGAATGTGATTCGATATGGCTGCAAAGATCTCATAGAACTGGGTAAGTGCTTGTCTTTTTCAGGACATGATTTTTCATTACTATGAGCCATAAACCTTACTCTTCCAGTAAATTCCATTTTTTTTGCTTGATTAGAGGGAACTCTGAAGCCTGCAATATGACATAGCGATTAAAGTCACTACAACTAAGAAACACAGGCATAGCTTTCAATACCTGTGCTTTGACAGGGTGCTGGGAATAACATACTGACTTAAGTTCTTACTAAAGTGTAAATGTCTAATAGCAGAGCCTGACCAGGTTACTTCATCGTGCAGAAAAGAATAAAAGGTTCCATGACATTTGACAATCACTGAAGTGGAAAGTAGAAGCATGACTAGGACAGGACACATAAATTTCACTTTACAATTTGCCCTGGGTAGCCAGGTATGGTGGCACATGCCTGTAATCCCAGTCTTGGGAGGCTGAGGCTAGGAATTGCTTGAGCTCATGGGTTTCAGACTACCCCAGGCAACAGAGAGAGATCTAGTTAAAAAAAAAAACAAATGAAACAAAACTAACAAACAAATTTGCCCTGGGTGAGGAATAAAGAACAAACAAGCATAACAAAAATTTGCACTATGTTAACATGTGAAGTCAGTACTTTGCTGAAAGAGTCCTAACACTTACATCTTACTTTCTACTCATCTCTCGCAGCTCCTGAACTTCTGACTAAACTTTCAGGATAAATCTTTCCAAAGCAGGGCATAATTACTGGGACACATAAGCCTAAGACATCAATTTATGAACATGAGAACTCATGGTATTAAATTTAGTTCTCATTTCCTTCTGTGGCCCTAAGGGAAAAAAGAACATCCTGTCCTTTTAATCATTTGGGTTAAATTCTAAGTCATTTGGTGACCTCTCCTCTCCCTCCATTTTAAAAAAGTCCTATAACCCTTTATAACCCTAAAAAATTAATAACTTAACTCATGTATCATAAACCATATTCTTTGAACAAGACAAGTACCTCATAACCTCATTTGTAATGATTCTTGAAGTTAGAAAAGATAAGATACAATACAAAGCTAACAGTATGCTGAGTATGAACCACACCCAGGGAGAGATAAAGAGCATGTTATGGCATCACAGAAGTACAATCTATCATTTGCAGTGAATGTGTAGTATATGGAGATCCAATGTAAAAACTAGGTTGGGTAATTTTTTTAAATATTTATTTTAATAATGGTTGTTATTTGTGAAAGCCAAACACATAACAAAATCTAGATATAAATCTATACAGTCTGCATAGCTGATCATGTTTATTTCAGATTGGGGCGAAGCATCACTATTCTTTTTTTTTTTTTTCCTGAAACTAGGTCTCACTATGTTGCCCAGGATAGTCCTGATCCCACGGACTCAAGCAATCCCCAGCCTCAGCCTCCCAGGTAGCTTGGATTACAGGTACCCGCCACAGCACCTAGCTGCTTTTTCAATACCAGGTCTCGCTATATTGCCCAGGGTAGTCTTGAACCCAAAAATTCAAATGATCCCTGTCCTCTTGCCTCCCAGCGCTTGGATTATAGGCGCGTGCTAGAATAACCTGGCAACCCAACTTGGCTAGAATCACCATTCTTGACATTAAAATGTAAAATAATCTTACATTTGCTAAATATTCTGCTTTTTAACATAGATGTGTTATTTAATCTCTGCAATTAACCCCATGAAATGTTACCCCATTACTCCTATTTATAAACAGGGTGTTGAGAAATTCAATCATTTGCCCAAGGAGTGCATAAATGACAGAGGTTGTTTCAAAACCAGTAACTAAACTGGCTCTGGTATCTAAGCTTAACCCTCCCCCCCCCATTTTCTAATAGTACTTGTCCAATTAATGAAAAAGAACCTAAACCTAGTCCTCCCTTCTACCCATACTTGAAGCTCCTTCCACTTGGAATGTTTGAAACCACATTTTGAAAATTACCTGAACCAGGTTAATGGAAGTAAATAGAGTTTCTGGAAACAAATTGCTTGGCTGTTAATTGTTAATGAAATGGTGAACCTTCCAACAACCTTAACAGAAATTTATTTACTCCCTTTTACATTAAGTAACAAGAATTTAGGGATCTAATCAAAATCAAGTTTCCAAATGCATCACCAGGCTTTTGGTTTCCACCTATTCATGAAGAGTTTATCTGTCACAGTAGATTTGGGCTTGGGGGGGGGGGGGGTTGAGGGGGTGTGGCAAGCCCTCAGATTAAAGTGGATTCTTTGTCTGATGGGTGATTTTCACTTCTTTACCAGGGAGGTCTTTGCAAGACCAGTCTGACACTCACATCAAGGGGAATCCTGGGTGGGGTATGTAGGTGGCACAAACATTAAACAGCTACTCTCAAACACTCAAGGGCTCTTCAAACACAGTGTATTTTCTGAGCCTGTCTCCTTGCCATCCGGCCTCAACCCTGGAGGCAGTCATGTCTTGATGGTTATTCTTAGTTTTTTCTTTTTCCTTTTCTAAAATTGGGAACAAGAACTGATCCAAACCTGACTAGTTTTTAAAAGATCATTAGAAGTTTGGCAAGATGCTTCTGTGATTGCACTTGACTGCTGCATTTTCCGGCATGTCAGCCTGCTCTCTTTCCACATACCCCTTACATACCTATATCACATAGGTACTTTAGTACTTGGTTAGGAATCCATGTCATTAAAAAAAAAGTTGGGAGACACTACATGACTCTGTCCTTGACCCTTTGCTCTTGGAAAAGACAAGAGAGGAAAACAAAAGGAATGAAACTCCCTGTCCCTAATCATTTATTTGTTGTAGGATATCAAGGTAGAGATTAGGTTAACCAAAATCACAATGAAATAAGTAAAGATTCCAAACGAAGTATACCAAAAAAAAATTGGGCATGTGAAATTCTACAAAATCTGCAGTCTTGGAAGTAAGCATGTCCTATCGGAAAGGTGAGTTAGAAGGTAGTCAGGAGACTTGACCTCTGCTCTACTGAGCTGTGAACTTGAGGTAGTCATTCAGTAAATCCATTTCCCTCTTCGTAAAATAGGTGTGGGAATTGAATTACACATTTGTAGACTTGGAGGGTAGTTGGAGGTCACTTGACAACCCAACCTCCGATCCACTATAGGAATTCATGTTCTGTACCCTGACAGATAACCAATCACTCAGCCTCCTATGAAGGGCCACTCTTATCTTCCTTTCCTAGAACTAAGTTCTGCATCTCAGGGCCTCGATTTATTGGTTCTCTTTCTCCCCTGTGAAATGCTGAGTTGTAAGTTGGATGGCAAGAGAGACAATTCAGGACATTAGAAAAAACAACAGAAAACCCAAGTCCAATCCTCACCTCAAGCTGTGAAATCTTGACCCAATCACATCAGTTCTATGAGGCTCAGTTTCATTTATGTGTGTAATGGGGGTAGTGCAACCTGCCCTGCAAGTTAGTTGGAGAAGTTGAAATAATTTATGTAAAATGTTTTCACATAGAGAGAAGTTAATAATGAAGATGGTTCTTTTTCTTAGAATATAAAAATAATATTTAAAGCCACAGGAGCCTGGAGACGGTGGCTCGTGCCTGTAAGCTTCAGCCTATGAAGTGGCCGGGGCCAGGGATCGCGGTTCGAGTCCTGCCTGGGGCCCACAGCGAAACCTACTTCCAAAAAAATAGCAGGGTGTGGTGGCACGCACCTGTAATCCCAGCTACCTGGGAAGCTGAAGCTGGGGATTGCTTGAGTCCGTGGTACCCCGGGCAACGAGAGCTTGTGGTTCTACTGGCAAAAATAGCGAGAGCTAATCTCAGAGAAAAAAAAATAAAGCCACAGGAATTTATGGCATAATTTGAGGTTCTCACGATAATGTTTGTTCTGGTAGTTTCTTAACCTTTTCCCTTGTTTTAGTCCTAAATGAATAAGCACTTCCTATATAGTCCTGCATTTTCCTTCTGATAAATCCATGTATTCTTTTGCTTATACATTTAGAAAAAGAGGAGGAAGCTTGAAATTAACTACATGAAATTATAGGTGACCCATCAGGAAAAAAAATCAATGGTAGAGGTAGAGTTTAATCATTACTTTGAAGCATGAGTTACTTCTGGGTTTTACTGCAAAGATCATTTGCTGTTGAAATAAAGGTGAGTTTAGATAGGAGTTAAAATATGCACTGGGGAGAGATTGTGGCAATACAGACATCATGTTCACTTTACTGGAGCGAAAGGAATTCTCTAAGTATAGGAATGAGATAACCCAGAGCTGTGGATCTCAATCAGCTGAAGGTTCATAGAAGGTTTCCTTAGGAATGAAGTTTCAAATTGCCTCCTGTTAAACTAGACTATAGCTATAAAAAATTAAAGCATGTGACTCTTTAACAAAGCAAATCAACCAAACAAAGAAACTACCTGTTTAGAAATCCTTGTATGGGCATTTCAATAAGATACTTACAAGGATGTTCACTGCCTTGTAGTTTTCAATAACAAACAAAAGAAATAATAACCTAAAATTTTAAATGGAAGAATAGTTGAAAAGAAAAGAAAAAGCCCCATAAAATGAATTATTATGCAACATTAATGAAACATGATATCAACCTGGCATGGTTTCTATGATATGTTGTTAGGGGGAACAATAGGCTGTAGAACAATATGCAAAGAGTATTGCCATATTTGTACATGTGTATGTACTTATATGTATACATATAAGTGTGTATATAGATATAAATATTTGATGCATGAAGAAAAAGTTTGGAATATATATGATATGTATGTGCATATAAAGATTTAATGAGTGAAGAAAAATGTTTGGAATATATACATGAAACTATTAATGTTAATAGTAGTAAAGTACTGAAGGGAGGGACTAGGATGGTGAAAGATATTGAGTTTTTACTTCAAATGCTAACATATTTGAGTTTTGGCCTATATAAATACTATCTGTGTAATTTCTAAAATAATGAAATGAAGATAGCTAAATTTAAAAAAAGTATGTTTAAGCACATAGTTACCTTTTCCTAAGTTTCAGGAGTCCTCATTTGGATGGGAAAAAATCACATCCTATTTTTCACTATCCTCTAACAAAAATTTAGCATTCCTTCAGTTACAAATATATACAACAAAACCCAGAGGTACTTAAAATAGATGTGACTTTGTTGCCAACAGAAATCACAGATAGTTTTATAGCATATTTTGTTTTGCAGAAATTCTGAAAGTTCATCTATGCACAACATAACTTCAAAATCATAGTCATTTTTAGACCTACTGCAATACCTGGGAATTGTGTTAATAAAGAAGCACAGCTATAGCTCTACCTTCAATTTTGTCTTTTTCAAATAATTTGAAAACCATATTGTTTCTTTTTTGCTCCTGTCAGATTTGTCTTACACATTTAAAAAGTGTGCTGAAACAAGCACATAATGTGTATTTACCAAGTGTGCGGATGTCCAGAATGACACCATTCATTGCAAAGAAAAACTGAAAACAAGCTACATGTTCATCAATAGAAGAATGGGTAAATCAGTAGTAATATATTCATACAATGAAATGCTACCCAGCAATAGAATGAATAAACAATTGCTACATTCAGCAACATGGGTGAATCTCACAAGCATAAGACTGAGAAAGAGAAACCAGATGCAAAAGGGAACCCACTGTATGATTGGATTTATATAAAGTCAAAAATGGGCTAAATAATCTCCAGTGTTAGAAATCAAAATAGTTTTTGCCCTTTGGTGGGTGGTGATGAAGAGATGTGGGTGAGTTTTGGCATTACTTACGATTCAGATGTTAGCAATGTGAATGTTTTTCCCTGTGCACAAATCCATTGAGTTATTCATCTGTAATGTATGCACTTACCTTTTAAAAAAGGGGCTTGTAAGCTTCACCAGTCTGTGGTGAAGTTAAGAAGCTCTGGTCTGCTGGAGGTGGAAATCCAAAGACATCACTATAGCACAGTGTTTTATCCACACTCTGGATTTTCCAAACCCACTCCTCAGTCCACTATTTATTCTATTGACTACTTAAACATAACTCGTACTTTTCAGGCCAAATTCTTGCTTGTTATGTAGAAAATATGACCACTGCAGTTCTAGGAAAAGAAGTACAAGTAGTGTTAAGTACAGTAATGGGAGCCATTCATTTTGCCCACAGTGTTCAGGAAGAAATCTCATGGAGGAGGTGATGGTGGAGAGATTTCAAAGGATAGGTTGACTTTCAGCTGAAGGACTTCCTGTCAAAGTGAACAGCCTCAGAGAAAAATAGGAAGTGTGTTGTGTTTGGAAAGCTTTGAGTCATCTGGTGTTTCTGTTTCACTGAGATGATTGGAGATTGGTGGGGGAGGGGAACATGGGCAAGAGATGTGAAGTGTGTGTCAAACTGAAGCAACAGTGCTGTTTGTTTTCATTTTTTATCGACAGACTAGACATAGAGATGAATGAGTTGGTGGAGTTTTGTAATCTAGGTACATCTGGGTTAATTAGAACACACATATCAAGAAGCAGGACATTACTATCATCTCAGAAGTTGCTTTCATGATCCCTGTCAATCTCTATTGCTCCCCACCCCTGCCACTATTTTAACTTCTTTTTTTCCTTTTAACCCTTTTGTTGATGTATGATTGATGACTAAGAAGCTGTGTATATTTAAAGTATCTCACTCAGTAAGTGTGACAAAAATATAAACCCATGAATTACCATCGTCAAGTTCATAAACATATCTGTCATCTCTTAAAGTTTTCTACTGTCCTCTTCTTTACAATTATGTGTGTGTGTGTGTGTGTGTGTGTGTTAAGAACATTTAACACAAGATATACCCTCTTGGCAAATGTTAGGTACATGAAACAGTATTGTTACCTATAGGAACTATGGTGTATAGTAGATCTCTAGAACTTACTTATCTGACAGAAAGAAAACTTGGTACTCTTTGACCTTAACCTCCCATTTCCCCTTCCCCTGGCAATCACCTTTCTTCTCTCTGTTGTTATGTATTGGACTATTTTAGTTTTCACACATAAAGAAGGCCATATACCATGTGTCTTCCTGTCTGATTTATTTCATTTAGCATAATGTTATCCAAGTACACACAAATGGTGGAATCACTTTCCTTTTTATTTAAAGGCTGGATAAGATTTGACTTTGTATATATACCACTCTTATTTTATCCATTATCTGTCAACAGGCACCTAGGTTAAATCCATATCTTGGCTACTGAAATAATACTACAGTGAACCTGGGAGTGCAGCTACTCTTTAAGATCCTGATTCTACTTCCTTTGTGTGTGTATATATATATCCAGAGGTGGGGTCACTGGCTCATATAGTGGTTCTATTTTTAATTTTCTGAGGATCCCTCATATTGTTTTCCATAATGGCTGTACCAATTTACATTCCCACTAATAGTATATCAGCCTCATCAACACTTGTTATCTTCTGGTATTTCTCAGAAGATTTTTCAGTACTAGTTACTCTGATACTGGAGGTGCTATTTCATTGGGATTTTGATTTCCAATTCCCCCATGATTCCTGATATTGAGCACATATTTATGTCCCTGTTAGCCACCCTCCGGTTTTCTCACACCACAGATGGGTTTTGCGCTTTATTTAGCATATGTATCCCTTTACATCTGGCTCTTTCACTTTTGTTGGTTAAGTAAAACTGTGTCATGGCAATAGTTGTAGATCACTATCACCTATGTAGCAAGTAGGGGGATGATATGGCTAATCTCTGTGTTGAAAAATTATTCCAACAGTTTTGAGTAGGGTGAGATGGAAAGACAAGAAGTTCTACTATGCAGAGAGCCAGAGGAATAATCGAGCCCAGGCAGTAGAGAGGAGACAGACATATGAGAGTCACTCCAAGCCTGGAGAAGCAATTCAAAACACATGTTCCATTTACAATGCCCTTCAAGCACAGAGGAGAGCACTTAACTGAGAACTCAGACCAGAACAGCATTAATTGACTATAGCATTAGCTTTGGTGTTTGTCAAGATTTAGATGAAATAAACTACATCCCTCTATTGTCATAGATGACTGGAATGAGATAGTTCAAAAAGCCAGCGTAATGTGGCAAGAGTGTCCCTGATACCTTAATCATCTTAATTGATTAGTGAGGAATTTTCCAGCTGTTATTGTTCTTGACTATTTCTTGAGTAGTGGAGTTTTAACATAAAATTTAGATGAGTGCAAAGTCACCACCAGTCCTTTGTAGGGGTAGCAGTCTGTTGGTGACACCAATTGCAGGCAAGCATCAGGCTCACCATTTGGTGTACATTCTTTATTGGTTCTAGACATATCAGGCAGGCAGGGCCAGGGCAGGGGCTGGGGGTAGTGGGGGCCAGGAGGCAGGCAAACCCCAGGAACTTTCACACTCTTTCTCTGGCCTCTCTTTAGTCTGTTCTCTCTCTCATGTTCTTGTGCTCCTATTGCATGCTCTCTGCCCGGAGTGATGCCTCCCTCTTATCCACCCTCTCCTAGGCTCAGGTGTGCCCACTTATATACACATGTGCACCCACCCAGAAGACTGCATAATCATGGGTAAGATGCAACATCCCAAATGTTGGTTATATGAAGTAATGGAGGAAAAAGCCTAACTCATTTACCCTACAATGAGTTAAAAAAAAAAAACAAAATTAGGATTGAAGAGACCATAGTCATAGAGTAGAGTTTTAGTAAGTTGGGAGAGATGAGGCTGCTGAGGGTGTGAGATGGGTGTGTGGGGCAGATAGTTGGTTGGTGAAGCATGAAGTAAGACTCACTCAGCCTCTTGTAATCTCTTAATATCATACTTCTCACACTCATACCATTGACAGCATGTCCAGAGGAACTTGAGTCACCCAATAAATATGGCACATCTTGTTGGAGTTCCCCCTTGAATTGGGGTGAAGGATGCCATTATAATGGAGGTGGACAATATATTATATAGTAGAATATAGATTTCAGGTGAACTTTTATCATAAAACACAAGACTTTAAATATTTTTCCTAGTCAAATTCTTTGGCTTTTGACCCCAATGCTTCCTTTATCACAAAAACACAAAAGAATGTGGTTTGGAGAGTTTCCAATGTTGGTGAACATGTGGAGATTTGCAGGGAGTGGTGACTTGGGGAGTTCCACACCCTTTCCACATGCCTTGCTCTATGCCTCTCGTATCTGACTATTCCTGCATTATATTCTTTATAGTCAACCAGTAATCTATTTAGTAAGATGTTTCTCTGAGTTCTGTGAGTACTGTGACAAATTAATCAAATCTTACGTCTAGCCTGTTGGGCAGAAGCATACATGGTAGGATGGAATTGCAAACGTGAGGGCAATTTTGTAGGACTGAGCATTTAACTTATGAAATCTGATGCTATATCTCTGGGCAGATAGTATCTGAAGTGAGTTGGAGTGTAGGACACCCCAGCTGGTATTTAAGAATTGCTTGGAGATGTGGGGAAAACCGTCCCACATTGTTAATTAAGTATAGAGAATTAACCCTCTAGATATATTCAAATGAATGCTTAAAGATGCAAGGACAAGAATGTTCATTTTTGTGCTGAATAAATAGCACTAAACTGCAAATAATCTAAGTACCCTTTACTGGTGAGTTGGTTAAACAGCTTATCTATAAAGAACATCTATAATAAAAGAGGTATGGCTATATATACTCATCAGGAAGGTCATTTAGTATTTATTGGTCATTGAAGAAAGGTAAGTTGACTATAACATGTGTTCCTTGGTTACATTTTACCTTGCTAAAAACAAATGCATGAGCTTTGATGTTCTTTGCAACATTATTTACAATAGTCAAGTTGTGAAAACAACCTATGTGTCCAATGACAAATAAAGGGGTTAGAAAGACATGGCATATATACACAGTGGAATACTACTTAGCTAATAAAAAAGAACTCTTGCATTTGTGATAAAATGGATGGAACTGGAGGCAGTTATGCTTAGCAAAGTAAACTGTGGAAGAACAAATACCAGATGATCTTACCATATGCGGAATATGAAGAAACAAAACAAAGAAACAGACCAAACTGAACCAAAATAAGCCCTAGAAATCTGCTTGCAGAATGGGGGAAAGGCAGGTAGGGCACAAAAAGGGAAGGGAACCTACTGTCCTGTGGGGGAGAATGATTGGAGTTTTGGTGGGGGATGTGGGCTGGCCATTTATATCGGAAGAAGTGCGCACCTGAACCTCTAAATGTGTATAGTATTCTAAAACAGTGTTGTCTCCATAAAAAATGATATAATTAAAAATGCATAAAATATATGTGTGTGCATGTATAAACACCCAGAACTCTGGAGGACTGCACGGTCAACTTTAACAGAGACTGCCTCTGGGAAGATGATGGGTAGCTCTCTCTTTGCGAATAATGTGAAAGTAAAACTTCAAACATAACCACATACTGCTTTTATAATGAGAAGAAACCAGTCAATAAGATTCAATAAAAACCCAGCCTGAGCACTGTAAAATGCACCATGATGGGTGGAGTACGTTACAGCCCCAAAGGGCAAGCAAACTGGAGAGAAGTGAAAAAAACGGAGTTCAGAGGCAAAAGAATCAAGGAAAACAGAAATGGTGTTAGTGAAGCTATGCCAAACCTTTTATTCTTATATTCTGTCTGTTTTTTTATTGGTTTCAGCAACAGAAGTCTATTACCTCACAGTTCTGGAGACAAGAAATCCAAGAGCAAGATGTCAGCGGGCCTAGTTTCTTCTCAGGACTCCGAGAAAGAGAATGTTCTGAGATGCTCGCTCAGGGTGACTCGCTAGTAATCTCCTCTGTGTCCATTTGCACTTGCACTCTCTGTATCTGTGACCAAATTCCACCCAAATGAGGCTACCAGAGATAGTGGATTGGGGATCCATCCTGCTCTCTTACATTGTCTTCATTAATTATATTTGAGGTACTAAGGGTTTAAGATTTCAACACACAAATTTGGGTAGAGGGAGACACCATTCAAGCCATGGAAGTAGGAACAAACTGTTGTGAATTGTGCCATGTTCAGAGACTCGAATTTCAGGAACTTGGGGCTGTCTGTTTTAACGCCCAAACAAGTTTTTCCTGTAATCAGCATACAAATAATCAACATACTAGTTTCTAAGTTTTGGTCAAAATCCCACTTTATGAAAAGGAACTTTGGGAATATTGGCACAATTGAAAAGATAGATATCACTAGCTGAGTGGAGAGCAATCTTAACTGAATAAATCCTTATTGGCTGCGTGCTTACTATGCTATGAGCTGATTTTCTTTCTTTCTTTCCTTTTTTTTTTAAGAGACTAGGTCTTGCTATGTTGCCAGGGTTGTCTCAAACCCATGAACTCAAGTGATCCTCAGCCTTAGTCTCCCAGGTAACTGGGATTACAGGCGTGCACCACCACACCCAGTTGAGCTGATGCTTTTGTTTTTTTTTTTTTTTTTTTTTTTTTTTTT
>PVHY01007899.1:45948-64772 GCA_004024945.1 Uropsilus gracilis | reverse complement strand
TGATTAATTTTGGGTTGTGCACAAGCCTCGGCGCCTGCAGCCCGCGCCTCTTCGGACCGTGGACGCCTCCTCCCTCGACCCCGGAGCCCCAGATCTCAGCCTCCTTCTCGACACCCCCAGAGCCCCGCCAGCTGCCGCGAGTCTTCGCCGCTGGGATCTTGTTAGCGGCCGGGCGTTTTGGGGGGGGGTTGGTTTCCTGACATTTTTGCTGCCAGCCGAGGGGAGGATACCGTGCTTTTTTCCCCCCTCTGAGCCCAGGCTTCTGCTCTCTGGGGGGGTGGGGGGCGCGCCGAGCCGGGGAGCCGTGCCAGCCGAGTCGTGCGGGCTGTGGCAGGGAAGGGGCCACCATGGGATGTACGCTGAGCGCCGAGGAGAGAGCCGCCCTCGAGCGGAGCAAGGCGATTGAGAAAAACCTCAAAGAGGATGGCATCAGCGCCGCCAAAGACGTGAAATTACTCCTGCTGGGTAAGGACCGGGGTTGCACCCCGCACCCCCGACCCCGGACCCCCGCAGCCCCCTCCGCCAGCCCCCCCACCCCACTCGCTCCAAGGGAGTCCCGCGCTCCGAGTTGGCACCACCATGTGCCAGGATCTCCCACCCCCTCGCCTGCCTTACCCTCCTGCACCCCCCTCCCCTTCCCCTGAGCTGACACTTACCAGTCTCCCCCCCTGTCTGTCCCAACAGGGGCTGGAGAATCAGGAAAAAGCACCATCGTGAAGCAGATGAAGTAAGTCCCCTGCCATTGCCATTTGTACTTTTATTAAGAATAATTAATTTTTGCCATTTGTATTGCTCTTTGCATACTGCTCTCCAGGCCCGGTGTTAATGCGTGCACACACGCTCGCGCACCCCCCCCACACACACACACACCTGATTTTGATTCCCCTCCCCCTCGCCCTACGTTGGTTCTGGGTCCTCCACCCCGGGCTGGGTGGCTTTTTTTTTTTTTTTTAAGGAGGGAGGGAAGGGGACCGCCTGTAGTTGTATGAATGACAGTGGCCGCCATATTGATCAGAACATCACACTATTGGCATGATGATGATCATGACTTTTGCTCGTGGGGGTGTTTCGTGGGTATCCTTTCTGTGTTCCTTTCGTTCTATCTCTTGGTCGCCTCCCTCCCCTCTCCCCCCTCCCCTCCCTCAATATCCGTAATCACACTTGGGGCGAGGGGAGATGGCTGCGATTTTGAACTTGGTTAAAACCTGGTGAGGACCCAGCCCTAGCCTGGGCTGGGGAGGATGCTGTGTCTGCTGTTCATGAATTTGGTGCTGAATTGGAGGCTGGTGACTGCTCCCCAACCCACCCCCTGAAGACCAGGGGTAGGGGAAGGGGCATATAGTAGGAGTGGGGGTGGGTTTCCAAGGGAGGTGACTGGAACACAGCTGTATCCGAGGCAGAGGTGGCAGGGGGCCGCCGGCCCAACGCCCACCCCTCGCGTCTCCCCCTGCCTCCCCCACCCTCCCCGTATTTGATCTCCGACACTGGACGTTTCCCTGCACTCTGGCCTTTATCAAAGTATGTATTTACACTCTGCATAGGCCAGGCTCTATGTAATCTCCTCACAGTGCGCATTTCAGGCCCCACCGGCTGCCACCCCCTTCTGCCTTAGGTATCAGTTTCCCCTCCTAATTAGCTGGGGGTGGATTTGAGTGATGGTTGAAAATTAAAACAAAATGGGATATTCCTTTCCTTCCACACTTTCTCAATAAGGAGCCTCGCCCCTCCTTCCTACTCAGGCTTGCTTCTTGCCCCATCCACTTTGCGGGTTCGTGGCGAACCCCCAGACCAGCTTGGTGGGGGGGGAGTGGGAGGTGGGGAAGGGGTGCCAGCCCTCCCAGCCGCCTGGCTCCGCTGCTGCCGTTGGCCTGTCAGCTCGGGACAGCCGTGTTCGTTAGGAGCGTTTAGCGAGAATTCCACGTCGCTTTGCTGTGACACCTTCGTGCACACACAGCTCCTAATTAGGGGTTGCTGCGCCGTAAACAAAAATGATTATTTTTCAGCTTGACAGAATAGCCGAAGTAATTGCATCCCGTAGGAAAACAATGGAAAATAAAAACCCCTTTCGCGGGAAGGTGGGTGGGAGGCGCCGCGTGCTTGTGGCTTCGGACGAAGATGCACACATTCTTGCATGTGTAACAGGCATGACAAGCGCCTTCTAGGCGGCGCCATGATGGGAGGCAGCCGCGACTCGCAGGCAGTTTTTCTCACGTCCCTCGAACCTGTTCTTTTCGTTCCTGAGCTCCTTGGGGCTTTCTCTGCAAAGGTCCCCTCGGCCCAGGCGGCCTTCGGAGCCGCGGGTGATTTGGCCCGGGGCTTCTCTGGAGCGGGTGCAGCCGGTATGGATGGGGAGGCGGGGCCTGGGGAATGCTCTTTGCAACAAGGTGCATGTTGCATCTGCTCGCAGCCCTCGCCGGTCGATGCATGCAGGCAGCGCCACCCCCTTTCTTCCGAAGGGGCACGTTGCAAAACTTCAGAAGTCTGTGCTCTGCAGCGGCGGGCTCCGAGCCCTGCCGAAACCCCGGCCGCCGGGGCTGGGTGAGGTTTCAGGCGTTGCGAGTGGTGGACAGCGCCCAGCCGAGCCCGGAAAAGTCGATGGGCTCCGCTCGGCAGCTCTCGGCTCTGCTGGGCACGGGCTGGGCGCGGGGCTCGGAGGGACTCGGCAGCGTTCGGAGCCTAGGCGGAGAGAGCCGAGCTGCTTCGGAGGGGCCCGAAGGCCTTCGGAAACACTCGGGGGGAGGGCGCGAGGGGGAGGGAGATGGGGGCTGCTAGCATTTGCAAACGAACTTTGCAGCCTTCGGAGCAGCTCCTTTTCTGCTTTCCTTGAACAGGCCCCCTAAATTAGGTTGGTTTAATAAGAGGTTTAAAAATATATACCGAGAGCCCCCCAAAGGGTACCTCGCTTTTTGTATTCAAAGAGAGCCGAGCTCTCAAAGGCAATAGGTGTGCCATTTTAGAATGAGATTTCCTAATTATATCCTGGGGCAGGGAATCTTAAGCGAAGACTTGCCTGGGGAAGTCTTCTGGGTCTCGTCTTTGGTTACATTGGGGTCTCATCTTTGGTTACATTGACCAAAAAGAAATATCAAGGGCTTAGCTTTTGCGATTTTGGACTAAGCTACCAAGCATTTCTTCCTCCCTCCCTCCCCCCCTCCCCCTTTAGGGAGAAAAATGTCGGACAAAACAGAGATTTTATAGGTTAGACCACTGATGTTTTTCTAAAATGACAGCAATAATTGACCAGCTCTCTGGAGGAAGTAGATTTGATGGAATCGTCGGGAAGAGTTTCGGCCAGTGTACATGCAGCCTTGATGGGCCCCGGCGCCCTGCCCCTTCATGAATGGCAGCTTTCCCATGAGCCCTCCACTTGGCTGGAAATAAATCAGATCAGGGCGTTGTGCCAAGCTGGATGCAGGACTTGTTTTATTAACCACAAAATGTGGGATTGGTGTCACTGTATCCAAGTGGCAAATTCTCTGGATCCTCCCTTGTAGAGATGATCCTCCCTGTCACTGCTCAACTGAGGCAGTGGATCTGGGGGCGACTGTGCCTTGGGTGGGGCTGGGCCAGGCATCTAGATGGGCCTCAGGCAGAGCGGGTTCTGACTTTCTGGTGCGGTTCCGTATCGGGCCATAAACCTGAGCTAACTCGGATGCTATTTTATTTCACCTGGGTAAATGAACGGCGGTTCTCCTTAGGTAATGCCCTGGGAAAACAGGATGATTTCCGCATGGGGCCAGGGACTTCACAGGTCAGCCAGTGGGATGGAGAGGAAGAATCTTGATATTCAAGCTGTCTTCAGGCCCTTTTAAATCAATGTTTTCAGAAGAGCAAAGAGCCATTCCATTTAGCCTGTATTTGCATCTGCTGTGGCATGCTGATTAGAAGCACAGGCTTCCATATGTGCCTGTGGTAACTGAAATGATACGATAAGGGGCTGGCTGGGAGAGGCTGCTGAGAACAAAGTCATAGTAAGCTCGTCAGCTTTAGGAACATGGGGGGGGGGTGACCTTTGCAATTTTTTTGCTTGTTGCATGTTGCATTGAGAAATTGGCATCCACATACCAGATGCTCCAGATTGTCATTTTAAAAAGCCCGATTCTTCATACTTTATTAGAAATTGGAGATGAACATAACTTTCTGGGTTTGTGTTTATTCCTTTGGGTCTGAGTTGGAGAGTTCGATGCCAGACAGTGCAAACCATTTCCTTCAAGAAAAATAAACAATGATAATTGAGGCAGCACAAATATAATTTGACTCCTACTATGATTAATCAGCGACTTCATTGTAGGGGTGTGTTTTAAATCATTTCAGTTGTTAGGAGAGCGTGCCCTCACCTGTGATCGTCTCATCATTTTTGCAGTCCTTCACCGGGATGCTCAGTTGTTGAGCTGAATCAAAATTTCTAAAGCGGGTGTTCATTTCACTTCCTTCCAAAACCTTTGCCAAGAAATACCTTAAAAGGATTCGAGTTTTTTGAAGTGTGGGCTCAGGTGACTTACTGTCCTGAACACATAGTGACAACCGGTTGGACTGTCTGCCCGATAAAAATGTAAAGTGACCTATGGAGTTGCTCTGGGCACCGTAGTTTGCCCTCATTAGGCTGTTTGCTGTTTGGCTTCGAACCGGGCCAAGGCTGCATTCATTCAGCCCACTGCTGGTTGGCACCAGCTGAGTGGCAGACATGGGTGAAGTGAATGGCAACTGGCAGTCTTTACCTGGGCAAACACAGTGTCTCCACGGGCCTTTCCTGCACCTCCCCAAGGGCCCTCTGTGGAGGCTGCACTCCACGGGGAACTACTCTTCTAGATTTTGGGATTTGTTATTTCTCCAGTCTCGTTGGCAGCTTTGCCCTTCCCCCCCACCCCCCTTTTCTCCATATTTATTCAAATGGATGCACCTTGCACTCTGGAAACTGTGTGAGCAGAAACAGAATGTCAGCTCCAGTAGCTGATGAGTTCGCCTTTGCTGATGGATGGTGCTTTCCTCCTCCTTACTGTTCACTGAGCTGTAAATACCAGCAGACCTGCCTGCCAGAGGCAGAGCAGCCGTCTACCTGATCTCAGGAATCAGCTACGAAATCTCAAACCTCAGTTACCTGTTGGATTCTGAAATGGAACCTGTCTGTTTGTTGAAAGGATTGGTGCTGATTAGATGAAGTGGAGGAAGCGTCGTGCTGGGTTGCCATGATTTGAAAGGGAGTCCAGAATTTCTATTCTCTACTCTGGAGCTAGAGTAGATGTATAATGCCCGGAATCAGTGGGCATGGTTTTATTTTTCTAGCCTATGGAACTCCCCAGATGATATTTCCCATGTATGTGGCCCAGATTCTTAGCAGGCCACATCTGCTGAAGATAGGATAGTATCTCGCTGCTCACTGTGAACACAGGGGACTTGAGGAGAACAGGTTCCTGTGATGTGTGCTCAGTTCACCCGGATGCAGGGATTTGGTTCCCTGCTTCCCAGGGTGTGGTCATGCTCTCATTTCTTGTGATGCAGATAAACTGAGTCATACTTAAAATCTTAAGCGTTTATTTCAACAAAAATCAGTTCAACTCCTGTAGCAGCTAATCAGCAGATAGGAAAGAGCACTGAGGAGCTGTGCAAAATGAAAGCCTTATAGGCGAGAGGAGGGGGTTGGTGGGGTGTGGGGGGAGGGGTGCAGGAACGAGAAAGTATAAAGTTGGTTATTGCAAGGTTCCATTTTAAAGGATGACAGGGGCCTGCCGGGCAGATCACCTCATTAGTGCTGATCATGGAATTCTTGATGAGCTGGTTTGATGTTCTACTCTGGGAGATCCCAAGCTGTGACCAAGTCAAGTCTTAGTTTGGTGCCAGTGGGCTTAACATAAGCAACTCCATTTTGGGTCTGTTGTTTGTTTGTTTGTTTGTTTGTTTGTTTTACAAACCCATTATTACAAGCACATTCTGATATGAAAGATAATAGACAAGCTGGTGAGGGATGAAATCAAATGAAAATAATGTTTTAGAAAGGGTTTCCCCCCAAATCACCACTGGCAAAGAATAATTTTTGACATTTCAATGAGCCAAGTAATGGGGTGTCTATGTACACACATGCTCTATGCATTTACAAATGGCAAATGCCATGAGAAGACTTTCAGCTCGCGTCCTTTGTGATTGCATCTTTGTGAAAAGCTTGGAAGTACTCAGGTGAATGCTATCCTAAGAAATGGTTCAGATTTGTGTCACATTTTTATTTTATTCCCTTCCTCTCACTCACGCAAACTGTTCAACAAAGCAGTCATTAGTACAGAGAGAAAGGGGTAGTGGTCTGTTAATCAAGTAGCTTCTTTAGAGAAGTGGTTTAGCATGCCTTTCTAAAATTGAGAAGTGATTAAGAGCATAAATTCTGTAATCAGGCTGCCTGGCTTCAAATATCCTGATTCTATCATTAACTTGGGCATGTGCCCTTTAACAAGTTATTTAATTTTTTGTGACTCAGTTTCTTAACCTGTAAAATGGGGCTGATAATCAAAATAATTAACTAATGGGGTTGTGGTGAATATTATGTAATTTTTAAAAAGGCCCATATAATGGTTTTCTAGAGCATAAATCATGATACAAATGTCAACTATAATTTTTATTCCTTGATTAGTTAATGGGTGTTCCCTTCCCATATGAGTTCTCTTCTCAAGTATGAGGGACTGAGCTACTTCGAAGGAGAGAAGGGGAGACATGCAGTTTGTGTTCATGACTTCCCTTTGTCTGCTCTGCAGCATTAATTATGTAACAAACTGTGTTGTCATAACCGATGTGACATTTTTGATGGCACAGCTGTTTCAGCGCCAAAGCCTGGAGTGATATTACAAAGAGTGGGAAAGAGCACTGGACCAGGAGTCAGGACAAGTGACTCTGTCCCTGCATCTCTGGGAGCTCCATTTCATGAGACAAACAGGGGTACCCCATCCCCCAAGTTCCCTTCATATTCTCAACAGTTGATGGTCTTGGGGATTACCTTTGTTTTCAGGTCTTGAGGGCTTTGATATGAAGTTCTCAATGTGAAAACATCAGTTATGACTCCATCCTGTGGGAGTAGGGGGTACCTATCAAAGTTCTCTGAAGGCCAAGATCATTGAAGAATAGCCCCCTCAGTGCAAAACTGCATCGGTCAGCCAAGTCATGGTCCTGAGAGGCATTTTAAGAAAACCCCCTCTAACCGAACTTCCAGTACTGACATGATTGTCAAACCAAAGAGGATCTGGAAGGTTCCTGTTAGGAAGAAACGGGATGTTCTTGAGAAGAGACACTCAGTGACAAGTTAAAGGGAGAAGTGGTTTGTCTGTGGCTTTCTGAGCACCCTGGAAAGTCCTGGTTTCCACTCTGACTACATGAGAAGGAACCTACTTGCATTCAGGTACCTAAGATCCAGGGAGCTCAAAGAGGAGGATCAGGAAAATGATTTTAATTTGTGACTCATTCTTTGGGCAGCTCACTTAGCCCCTCTGATCCTGCAGTTGGTCATCTCTTAATTAAGATACGGGCTTTTGCCATCCAAAGGCCTTTTTCAGGATCAAGCTCTAAGATACAGTGCATGCAAAGAGAAACCTAGAAGCCTGAAATGGAGGGGGGGATTAGTGGGAGTATTTACCACCCACAGCTTTTATCTGCTGAGCCATCTTTAGTTCTAATTTTCTTTACAGAGTAAAGGAAAAACATTGTGCTTTTCATAGCACAAAAATATTAAAATAAAATAAAATCCTGCAAGGCTAATCGTCAGCGCTCTGAACTTGGTCCCCTTCTTCCTCTGATTGCTCAACCGAGAATGGAGACAAAAGAGGGAAGACACCTTGACCAGAGACTTTTCCTGGACACCGTCTCTGAGCCTTACCCAGTGGAGAGATGTGCTAGGACATTGTCACTTGCAGGAACAGCTGCCCGTATAGTCAAATGGGCCCCGCCGCAGGGCCTCAGGACTGAATGTTTATTCTGCTTTATAAATTCATTGGGTGTTTATGTGTCTATCTCCCTCCCAAGTTCAGACGTCCCCTCCCACCCGAGCTCCCTCCCACCAGGTGCGTTGTAGAGCACTGAGTCCATTGCCGGCACTCGGAAGGCATTTAATAAATGTTAGCAGAAGAAAAGGATAAGAAATGAGGTGGACAAGGAATGCAAGCTCATTACTACTTAAACCAGAGTAACGAGATTGAAAGCTTCCCTGGTCTCAGGCAGCGTTTATCATTTTCAGTCCAATCTATCACCTGGATTCATTCTTCTACAACAACCTCCAAATAACTACAGTCAGCTCCATCTTCCAGACGAGGACGCGAGACTCAGAAAGCTTGAGGCTTGAGGCTCCTTAACTAAGTCAGTGGCACTGATGGATTCAGATAGGATTCCTCTACCAGGACCTGGGTCCTTCCCACTGGAACCCCACAAATGTCCTCCTGGGTCACTACCAGTGTGGGCGGAGGCAAACTGGTGGACCAGGGCTTAATATCCACAGTCGGGGGCCATGACACTCGTCCCAGCTGGGTATGTTGGCTGCGAAGACCGCGAGTGCTGGGTCAGTGCTGGTTTTCTCCTGGAGGCGGCATGGTGGTCCTCCTGATCCAGGACATTGATTGTCACACCAGAGTGCGTCCCCCCCACTGCCATCTGGACAGCAGCTCCTGAAACCCATTCTCCATCCCTGCACCAGAGGCGTGGCCAGGTACTGGTGCCCCCGAAGGCTCCGGCTTTGGTGGGGGGAGATATTTCAGAGAAGACTTGGGACAGACAGGAAAATAGGATCACCATCTGATCCACCATCTACCTGTCTGTCCGTCCATCTGTCCCTCTGTCTTACCATAGGCATTTACTGAGTACTTTTGAGTATACCCGGTGTCCTCGTGATGTAAGGACATAGAGAGCAACTCAGCCTTGAGAGAGGGAAAGGCTTACACTTTGGGGTGGAGGAGCCTGAGGCTGTGGGAGAACAGGGTGCCCTCTCCAGTCAGGGAGTTCAGGGTCATGTACCCAGAGAAATGGCATGTGAACTTAGTCTTAAAAACAGGCAGCAGCCACATGAAGGAAGAGGGATGTGGAACAGGGGAACCAGCTTGCACAGAGGCACCAATAGGTCGCCTTGTGAAACATGCTGGGGATGTAAAATGACTTGGTTCCGAGAGAGCACAGTCTGTGAGGTGAGCGTCAGCAATGACGGGTGACAGGAGACAGTGAGCTGGTCATGAAGGGCCTTTTCTATTGTGCTGGGACATGGGGTTTTAGTCTGTGTCTATGAGATGCCACCCCAGGGTACTAAAGGAAATGGGCAACGGGGTCCGTTTTCACTTTGGAAAGATTACCCGCGTGGCCGACGTGCATCAAGTGAGGTGACCAGGTAGATGGTTACTTCTGTGACCTGAGTGGAAAATGAAGATTAAGAATGACATGAAACATGGATGTTGAGGGTCGGAAGAGCAGGCACATGCCAGAGACATTTGGGCATTGAAGCCATTTAATAGAAGCAACTGAAAGGATCTGTAGGAGGAGCCCAACTTTGGAGGGAGGGAACACCAGCAAGTCCAGGGTTCCCATCATCCTCTGCAATGGGGAAATGCTGGAGAAGGACTTCGAAGACTGCAGAAGGTGAACGATGTCTGTTGATGGAGGTGATGTTTCTATTGTCCCCTCAGTGGCATCCCTGGCAGGATTGCACATGTAGCTTAGGAGACAGGAGACAGGACTCGCCTGGGATTCTGAGGCAATGATGGGGGGCGGTGGCCATGGAGGTTGGTACCCTCACCGCCCTGAGCGAGAAGGGGAGAGAAGGCGGAAGACGCAGCCCACCACACACACACCAGCTTCAGGAGAGGAGGCTCACCTGGAAGAGGTGCCTGTGAGGGACCATGAAAGCCGTGGTCTGAGGGCTGGGCCCAGGCGGGGCCGTCTCACGCAAGCCAAGAAAGAAAGGCGTCCCCAGACGTCAGGAAGTGGTCTGTCGAGTGGGATGTAGCAGTAGGTGGGCAGAATGGAGGTCGCACAGGTGTCCGCTGGGCCTGGTGAGTTGTTGGTGGCCTTGGGGAGAGCTGTCCCCTCAGAGCGCGGGGAGGAAGCCAAACCATGGTGGGAATTAAGCGTGGGATGAGGACGTCGACGCCATGAATGAAAAATCCTGGCCCAGCCGCCTGGGCTGTACAAGGGGAGACAGGGAGGAAGGAGGAAGGAGGCAGGAACAGGGTCTAGGGTCTAGGGGAGTTTTTTCTTTTATTTTTATTGCCCACTTGGCTACTTGGAGAGACCTGGCCAGCTGTCGGGACACCCAGGTGTAAGTGGAGGCTGAAGGTGGAGGAAGTGGGAGGTGATGAGGGGCAGAGGTGAGGCTGCAGGGCGTGGGTGGTGGTTTGATCCTGATGCCAAGGGCTGAAGGTACGCCTGCTTCCCTGAGGCTGACAGGAGGGCAGTGGGGAGTAGAGAGGGGGAAGGGGGAAGAGGGAGGGAAATCTGGGATTGGGATGGGAGCGCCAAGAAGTTGAAGGAGTTCCTGCCATAGGGTTCTTTTTTCCCCCTCTGCGGGAAGACTTAAAAAGCAGCTGAGCTCCCTTCCCGGAACCCAGAGGACTATCAGCTTCTGTTCTTTCAAACCACTCATTTACTCGTTTACCTATGTCTCTCCAGTGCTGTCTGGGCACCGGGGGCCACTGTCAGCTTGGAGATTCAGCAGTGAGTGAGTCGGTGCCCGGAAAGTTGGATAGTTGCTTCAGAAGCAAATCACCGGCCACGATGAGCACAGACAGGGAGGCAGTTTCTAGTGTTAACCCGGGGGTGAGGCCTCAGGCTTAGTGCATGCCTGCCTGCAGAGCTAGGTCAGCTGGAGAAGAGAAATCAGCGCCACGAGGGCACAGAAGAGGTAGCAGTGGGTGTCATAGGCACAGGGTCATGGGGTCACGCCTGGTGGAGGACTGAGAAGGCTATGGCAGCTGTGGGCTTCCCCCACCAGCTTCACCCCGGCCCGTGCAGTAGGGCAGGCGTCTCTGCCTCCTGCCGTTTGCAGACAGCAGTGGGTGTGCCACCTGGGCTTGGCCACCCTCCTCGCCACAGTGACTGCCTGCCAGGCGGGTGAATCTGAGGACCCAGCTGCTGAGGTTTGCAGTCACCACGAGAAAGAAGCCTGTGATCTGGAATCCTAGGCTTCTCACTGAGCTTGGACGGTGGACGCCTGGACCCATCTGCAGCCATGTTTCCCCATGTCCCCGCTGTCTGCAAGGAGGACACTTAAGGGAGAAACGGAGGCCTGAAGAGATGGGCCTGGGGCAGATTGGCGAGGAGAGGAAGGAAACAAGGAACACACCTGGCAGTGACGATCAGCAGCTCGGAAGCTGGCTCTGGAGCAATGAATGTCACTCACAGCAATGAATGTGAGCTGGAGTTTTTGCCCTTAAACCCCGAGGCCCCGTGGAAAGGTGGGGACCCCCAGGAAGAAGCTGCATGTGAGCTAAGCATGCCAGGGACTGGAACGTGCGTGGCACCCGAGGCGGAGGCCTGCGGGGCGGCGAGCCGGGGTCCAGGAGGGAGTAGCGGCACTCCACTCGGGGTTCTCTGCTCTTCTGTGCTGAGGGAACATGCTTCGAGTGCACAGTGGGGTGCACTACCCACCACAGCAGGGCAGTGGGCTTCAGTCAGGATGGCTGAGGAAGAGAGACCAGAGGAGAGGCTGAAGAGCAGAGATTTCTTGTCATTGGAGCTGGAAGGCGTGAGATGGCGGAGCCCTTGGAGACGCAGCACCCCTGGGGGAACACGGGGAGAAGAGGGCAGATCTGAGGAGTCCCTCCCAGCTTTGACTGTGGCCAGTGGAGTCTGGTCAGGCCATGGAGTTGGGAAGCACAGGGGTGAGTGGGGCTACCCGTCAGCCTGGACTGCAGGCCCCCCTGAGATGACCTGCCTCGTGGCCACAATGCTCAGCGCCTTTCGTAGGAAGTTGCCCTGGCATTTGGGGTCGGGGGTGGCATGGAGGGTGGTGCTCGGCTGTCCTGCCTTGTAGAACTGTGAGTGTTGCATGCGGTGCCCAGACAGACACCTGGAGAGGAGGAGGACCCAGGGAAGGAACCCCCCATCTTGGAGAAGAGGAACCTGCCTTCCGCACATCACTCAGACGCTCCAGCTGGGAATGGGACTGCTCCCCGTGTGTTTGGGAGGGCCACGCTTCGGGGGGTTCTGTGTGGCCTGTGGGATTCTGCTCGTGGCATCACCATCGTAGATAAGGACTGGACAAGGCCACTGTCTTTGGTGGTTGAGGCCACTGCCGGCCATGGGAGAGCAGTTCCAGTGCAGGGAAAAGGACAGATGCCAAATTGAAGAAGATGATGTGGTGGAAATCAGTTTGCACAGAGGAGGAAAGAAACCTGAGTTCCACCCCCAGTTCCGGGCGGCCCCAGGCAAATTCTGCAACTTCTCCAGGCCTTTCCCTCAAAGCCAGGAAACCAGACGGAATGAAGTCGAAGCTCCTGCTCATGTCTTGAGGATTATTTATTTGTTTGTTTGTTTGTTTGTTTTGAGACTAGGTCTCGCTACTTTTGCCTGTGGAACCACAGGCTCACGTTGCCCAGGATACCACGGACTCAAGCGATCCCCAGCCTCAGCCTCCCAGGTAGCTGGGATTACAGGCATGCGCCACCATGCCCCGCTATTTTTTTGGAACTAGGTCTCGCTACGTGCCCCCGGCAGGTCTCAAACCTGTGAACTCAAGCGATTCCCAGTCCCAGCCGTGCTCCATAGGCTGCGCTTAAAGGCATGCGCCACCACCCCTAGCTTTGAGGATAATTTAGATCTCGCTGTCCAGCAAAACAGATGTTCTCCCGGTGAAGGAGTGTCCCACCTTCTCCCTTGACCACCCCCACCTGAGATCATAAATTATAACGAAGTGAAGCCTTCAGAGCGCGCCTGCTAATCGGAAAGAAAAACGGGCCGTCCGCTCAGGGAATTGCGGACGCGGGAGCACGCCGTGTCCACGTGTGTGCTTCTCCCATGATGCAGAGCCCTGCAAGGCAGAGACTTGCCTCTTAGTATCGATAGTGCACACAGGGGGTACCCCGAGACCCCCCAAACTTGCACCTTCTAAATGTCTTCTGCCACCTGAAGGCAAAGCATACTCTTCGTGTGAAAGGACTTGAGGCCAAACTGTGCCTAGAGAGAAAAGTAACCATCATGGTTTTGCTCTTAGACACCCAAAGTTCCCCATCCCTTCATGGGGAAATGACCAGCCGGACAGAGCTGGCACAGAGCAGGGCTGCTGAGCCCTGACAACTTGCCACAAAGCAAAGGTGCCTTCTGCAGTGAACCCTTGGAAAGGGGCGGAAAGGGCCAGGTGAGTCTGGGATAAAAGGAGCAAAAGCGGAGTCCAAATCCAGGTCACGGCTGCCTTCGCCCACCTCCCCACGGCCTCTCACCCACGACCCTTCCAAGCGTCTCTGCTTGTCTCTTCCCTGGATGTCTCCTTCCATGCCCTCCCAAGTCCCAAGCTGAGAAACAAGTGACCTTCCTCACATGTCTCTGCCCTCAGGTCTTTCCCGGCTTGTCCTTGCTGCTCCGCCCTTAGCCGGCCTGGCACCTGATACCTCGGACCTCCCCTCCTTGGGGAAATGCCCCTGGAACAGTTCTGCTTTGCAAGACCAGGCTGTGAGCTGCTCCTCCATGGGGAGCAGTGCCAAAGATGGCTCCAGAGCACCTCTGCCACCCCGGGCCCCCCCTAAACTCACAGGGGTAGGAGAGAAGTGGCTGGTGAGCCTAAGCTGGCCGTGGAGGCCACTCCAGCTGGCAAACGCCTGGGCCTCAGAGAGGAGCCGTCTGAGGGCACCAGAGGGAACCGGCCGGAGAGGCCTGGTTCTGCCTCCTGAGCTTCCTGGGGCCCCAGCACACCCCAGCCAGTGGGGGCCTTTGGAGCCAGGTGGCAGCATGGTGGCAGGAGAGCCTGGCTCAGAGTTGTGAGTGGCCGCCAGCTCTTCGCACAGCCTGAGGCCAGGTCTTCTGTGAAGCCTCTCCTGAGAGTTTGTTCCAAGCTAGTTTCCTGACTTGTCTGGTGCACATCTGTTCCTTCTGTGACTAGCGGTGGACCAGCCACGTGCCGGTGCTCCCTACCAGCCGCTTGCCAGTGCTCCCTAAGGCCAGCAGCGCCCAGCCCTCCTGGCAGCGCAGAGGAGGGAAGCAGGAAGCAAGTAGAGGCGTGAGGTCTTCCAAAGCAGGCAGTGGGGCCGCAGCGGTGACGGTGGCTGGAGGAGATGAGGGGAGAAAGAAGCCAAGGAATAAGCCAGGCACAGTGGCGTGTGTGTTTAAGCGCAACCTGGAGCACGGCTGAGACTAGGAATTGCTTGAGTCTGCGGGTTGGGTTCGAGACCCGAGACCTGCCTGGGGCAACATAGCGAGACCTAGTTCCAAAATATAGCTGGGCGTGGTGGCGCACGCCTGTAATACCAGCTACCTGGGAGGCTGAGACTGGGGATCACTTGAGTCTGTGGTACCCTGGGCAATGTGAACCTGCGGTTTCCCAGGCAAAATAATGAGACCTAGTCTCAAAAAAAAAAAAAAAAAAAAAAAAAAAAAAAAGCCGAGAAACGATCTGAAGATGAGGAAGTCACAGGTGCAGAAATGAGAGAGGAAAGGAAAAAGGCTAGTGAGACTGGCGCACAGGGAGGAAAGTAAAAGTGGTGCAGGGTGGTGGTCAGGAGTTGGGGGGGGAGCTGCCAGGTGGCTGCTGGGAGGGGCGTTCGGGACCACTTGCTGGAACTTAGGTGTTAAGAGAGCCCACTGCATGCTGGAAAGAGCAGAATCCTCTTGGTGGTTTCTAGGGATGGCAGGACAGAGGGGCCAACAACAGAGAGGCACAAGGAAGCTTCTAGAAGTAATGGAAATGGTCTATTGTTCCATTGTCTTGGTGGTCCTATACCTGTTTATGTTTGTCACAGCTCATCAAGTGGTATACCTGAATAGGGTGAATTTACTGGCCGTGAAGAATAGTGCTTCAGCAGATCTCGCTTACATAGTGTACAATTTTAGCACCAAAAAAGAAATGCAGTAAGTCCTTCCAGCTGCCGAAGGTGGACAGGGCGCAGCTGGAAGAAGCTGGGTCCGAGCAGTCTGCTGCTCCCTGCTGGACTCAGCCTGGACCGCGTGGTTCCTGGTGGCTTCCTTAAATCAATCTATTGATGTGTCTTCCTAGTTTTCCTGTTTGCATGGCTTTCCTTCACAACAGGCTAGAGCGCTTGGTGTCACTAGAAATCATCTGCTCTTTTGTGGGGGCCCCTGGAAAATGTGGATTGCATGTTATTTTCCTTACCTTTGAGGGATGCCTTCAAGTTTACAAGCCCCTCCATTTTTCCTCTCCTTTGAGCCTCGCCTAAGTCTTGCAGGCTACACACACACTGCTGCATTCCCACCCTACAGGCGAAGGGAGGTGAGCATTTTCAGGGAAGCCTGACTTGGCCACTGTTGATTTGGGCAATTTGGGTAAAATTATGGTGTCTCTCTGAACCTCAGTTCCCGAATTATGGAAAAGAGATCTTCAACATTATATGGCAGATATACTGCAAGGACTAAATTAATAAACACTGCTGAAAGTACTTAGCACAGAGTTGAAATTCACCAACTGGTAGCTATTTGTGCCATTTTTACTCTCGGAAAAGAAGTGATTGGTTCAGGGTGATGTGACTGGTACCTGGTAGAGCCAAATCCCAGTCTTCCTAACACCAGAGTCTCCCTCCAGCACACCCCCATAGGCAGCTAATCAAGCCAGGCCTGCTAATTTAGCTCCTTCAGTGCAGTTGTTGATTCTTTGATTGAGTGGGGAAGATACAGTGAAGACCCTGGATATAGTGCAGCTGAGGTCGCTTCATATCTCCCCTTGAGAAGCCCTCACAGTCACAGCACTGGGGACAGCTGAGAGACAAGGGTAGATGCTGAGGGAGCATCTACCTCTATCTGGAACATGGTGAAACTTCCTGGAAGGGATGGAAACTTTTTCTTTTTTGAATGAAAAAGCATTCTCGGTGAGACGTTTATCAATATAAATGCAAAACATACACTTACTTTAAAAAGCAAACACTGGTATAGCCTTGCGTAAGTTAAAAGGAGGACATTGCTAGAAGCCAGGAAGGTCCCTAAATTGTTCTTCTTGAACACAACTCTCTTTCCCTTGACTGTTATGGTTGTTTCCTTGCTTTTTTTGTAGTGCTTGCCACTGATGCACCTTCTTCTAGTCATACAGTTTAGTTTTTCCTAATCATCTCTTTCCTTCAACATTGTGTTTGTAGCATTCTTCTAAGTTGTTGTCTGTAGTTGTAGTTCATTTATTTTCATTGTTCTATAGTATTCTACAGCATATATACATACTTATATTTTTTACAAATACTTGTGAATATTCATGAACATGGTATGTAGTTTTCATTACTATATAGTGTTTGTTGGCATATATAGCTATACTGTGATTTGTCCATTGCACCACTGGATTATCTTGAGTTTAAGACAATTGTCAAGGATGCTGCTATGAATATAGAGATCTTTGTGTGTGTGTGTGTGTGTGTGTGTGTGTCTTTGTGTGTGTTCTGAGGTATATCAGTTTGTAAAGGGTTCTTTGAAGTGGAATTGCTGGGAATCTTCAACTGTATTAAATATTGCCACATTGTTTTCCATTTTACACACACACTAGCAGAAAGTGGCTCCAAATCCTTGCCAATATTTGGTACTGCCAAACTCTTTAATTTTGCCAGCTTGATACAGCTCACAATATCTCATTGTGGTTTTACTTTACAGATCCTAGATGATGAGTGAGTTCGACACATTTTTAATATAATTATTGACCTTGGCTTTTCTTTTTTTGTGAAGCGTCTATTCCTTTGCTGCTTCTTTAAAATTAATTTATAGAAAATCTTTTAATGTTCTGGATACGGAGACTTTCCCAGTTTTATTTACTAAGATAGGGTTTATCTCTTCACTGTATGGGATACTATGGTTAGAAAAAAAAAAAGCGAACAAATTGTTTTTGTTTGTAAAGTAGTCCAATTTTCCAGCCTTCCCCATTTTGGCTAGTGTTTTTTGAGTCCTATTTCTAAAACATTTCTTCATCTTGAGGTGGCAAATCTCTCCTTTTCCTTCCCGCTCTTCAAAAAACTTAACACCTTTTTTCTTTCATATTTAGGTGTTTAATTAATCCTCAGTGATTCTTGCATTTAAACTAGGGGTTCCATTGCATTTTTTGCCCACTTGTCCCATCACCCCCGGGTCCCTGTGAAAAGACCATTTTTCAGTTACTGCCCTTCTGTCCCTCCCATCAGCCTGCGCTGGTGGGCACAGGTGTCCATTTCTATCTCTGCTCCATCCCTGGATTCCACATTCCAGTGTCATCGGTGCCTCGCTGTCTTGGTTGCTGTGACTTCATGCCTTGACACCTGGCCTAGCACCTCCCCCTCTTCACTGTATCGTCTCCCTGGGTGTTCCGGCTGCTCTCAGCCCCTGTGCTTGCACGTCAGTGTTAGGCCCTGTTTATGTGAGACATACACACACACACACACACACACACACACACCTGTCGGGATTTTGGCAAGCATCGCTAGTCTGCTCAAGTCGAACTGGTATCTTTAAACCTCGGGTCTTCCAGGAGCCTGTTCTGTTTCACCATCTCAGCGTCATCACTTTTATTAAAAATATTTAGGTTTCCTGTAAAGACCCTAGAGACCCTTTCTCTGAGATGCGTAGCTTGATGTTTGTGATTTACTATAGCCATGGAATTGCTTCTTTTTGCACCTGTCACATAGAAATGCAATTGATTTTTGTGTATTGATTTCGCCTGGGTCTGCCATACTTAATTTTTTGTGTAAATCCTGATAGTTGCCCTGTAGATTGTGCGAACCCCAGGGAAGGGCATTGACCCTTCCAGATTCCCATGACTCACGTAGTTACGGAGCGAACATAACTGTGGTCTTATTTCTCTTTTTCTTCCCAAGGGAGACTGTGCAGAAGAGAACTGGGGAAAACTAGTTGAGGAGAAAGAAATAGCAGGGTTTTGTTTGTTTTTTTACAAATATACTAGAGGTTTATTTAATAATTATTAAATGTAAAAAGCAATTTTTTAGCTAGAATTAATGAGCATTATTTTACGTCCACAAAGCTATGTTTTTATGTTTTAATATTCAGAGATAACGACATTACTAGTGCTAGAAGGATTCAGATCAATGCTTAAGGAGCGACATTTATTTAATACATCTGTAGCTTAAGATACTTCATATACAGGATCAGTTTCACCCCAGGTAGAGGCGGGTTAACAGGAAAGTAAGATTTGGTGAGATTATCCAAAAACCTTGTTCAGGGCCACATGCCAGTTCACTACAGAGAGGACAACCCAGAATTGGAAGTGTCCTGTTGCTTTGCCATGCACCTCCCCATCTGCACGCCTTCTGAATTCAGCTTCAGTCACCTGCCGAACGCGAGGCCTCCTACTCTCAACCATGGTGTCTCCCAGGGTGCCAGCCCTGTGCAGAGCTGGGGCTGCTACTCATCAAGCTGTCCTCGTATCCTCGAATTCACAGAGGTCTGCTTGTTGTCAGTGCTTGGGCTGTATTCCTACCCGAAGTCCTGAGGTTGACTGCCACCTCCGTCCCCTGGATAGCACCCTCCCAGCTGAGAAAATCCATTCGTTGCTATTGGGTTATGGGGACCAAATTACACGGTGCCCTAGGCATCTTGGATCAGTTCTAACTTAAAAATCTGGTGGGGCTTTAGGGCCCTGCTTTGTTCTGCAGCAGACTTGGAGAAGTTATGGTTCTCATCCTTCCCCGCACTCCTTCTCCCCTCCCCTTTTGCTGATTGTCAGGCGCTGCTTGCGAGCAAGGCGGAGGCTC
>PVHY01007899.1:0-45848 GCA_004024945.1 Uropsilus gracilis | reverse complement strand
TGTTTATCAGCTCAGAGAGAACTGAGACGCTGAGAGAGTGTGTTCAGATGGCATCATCGAAAGCCATCGAGTGCATCCGTAGCATTTACCTTTCGTCCCGATGGGCTCTAGTCATCATCTGGTAGCGTTGCCTTGCGCTAAAGATCAGCAGTGACCTGCAGGGCCACAGGTGTGCCCCAGCCCTGGAAGTGGCCCTGGGATGCAACTAACTCTGCTTTGAAAGACGTTTTCTGTAATTTTCCTTGCTCTTCGCTTGCTGGCACCTGTCACATCTCCCTGCTTGCAGCGTTCCTACCTTAAGTTACTGCCCTTCTCTGTTCTCCTCTGAATCGGCAGTGACCTGGGAAACTAAACACCTGACTTTGTCATCATAGTACACAGGGCAGGAAGAAACAGGCCATGAATTTTGACCAGAGGTGTGTCCTTAGACCAATATGCTTGTGCTTTCATGGCCAATGGCTCTGCATTCCTGCCTATAGATGATGGAGCTAAGTCGGTGGAAATCAGCTGCCAACTGAAATGCTCTACAAGAGACAGTAACCAAGCTGCTCTGGACAATCTGGAGCTCAGACTTATTCCTTGTTCTTCTTGGCTCCTGACAGGGTTTCTGGCCACAGAAATTGCTGGACAAGTAGCTTCTAGATGGGAGTGATGCACTGTCCTTAATTGCAAGGCATGCTGGGAGGGCTGCAGCATTAAAGAGGCTGGTGTGGAGACTCTCCAGCAGAAGGGCTCTACTGGGCCCCTGCATAAACGGATGTGGGCACCACACAGGGACAGGTGTGTGGCCGGCAGGGGACGTGCCCCAGAACCCTCCCCAGGGAGGGCCCCGTGTCCTCTGCTCACCTACGTGAGAACTCAAAGAGCTCCAAGTCTGGCTAGACCTAGTTGCTACTTTCAGGTGAAGACCCATACCGCCAGTCCTTCCAGCAAAGACAGCATGTGAATTTAGCTGTTTTTACTTTAGCCCTCAGACTAAGGTGTGTGGGACCATTTGTTATAACGCTTTCTAGCAATATTACTGTGCATGCATTCTTTCATTCTGCAGCTATTTGAACATTTACTATTTAGGGGATGGGTAGGGGGATGTCAGAATGATTAGGGAAGGCCACACTAAGAAGATGAAATGGGCCCAAAGACTTGATGGAGTAAGGAAACCAGACACAGAAACATGGGAGATGACTGTTCTAGAAAGTGCTCATAATACTGGGTGATATTGGGGCACTGAAGCTGGACCCAGTACAGTATCCAGTATTTAACCTGCCACTCTCTGAGTTCCTCACCCCCTGTACGCAATTACAAGACCATTCAGGTTCAGGGAACAATAATAACGGAGGCATATTTAGTGTGGAAGAAAAAACAGAGTCACTGAGGCCACAAGTAGCTAGCTGTCTTACCCCAGTTATTGTCAAGTGTTCTAAAGTCCTAAACAGAAGGTGTCCAAGATGGCATCTTCCTGTCATCCCAGACCTGGAGCAAATATTCCAAACCAAAGGCCATACTTTCCAAAGAGTGTCTTCCTGCCAGTAAAATACCTGGAACAAGTATCCCGAACAAGCAGCCAAGGTGGCATCTTCCCACCTCTGTCTACCTGGACCAAGTACTCTGAACAAACAGCCACGGTGGCATCTTCAACAGCTTTCACCTCCACCCCCCCTTCTCTGGGAGGTCTGTACTTGTCAGTGTTTACCTCTGAATCCCAGGGTGCCTGGACCCTAGATGACCAGACTCCCAGGGTGGCCAATCTCCAGGATGGCCCTTCTCCCAGATGCTCCTTCTTCCTCTGCAGCTCTTCTGTATCCCTTACCAGAGCCTCCACCCCCACTGCTGCTTTCTTGCCCTCAGGGCATGTTTCATCTGGTGCTGTTTCTCCTCACCTGCGCCCCCTCCCAGGGACACCACCTGAAAGCCTTGCCTGTCACCTTGGCCTTGCCGCCCCAGTCACACAAAGGCGCTGAGTCCAGCGGGTGTCCCCTGTGTGTGAGGAGCCCCCTGCAGGTCTGTGTTAATGGAGTCCAGCTGAACGGGAGAGTTGGATGTCCTGGGAGCATCAGAGCCTGTTGCAGTGTGGTCTCACCTAAAGGCAGAGGTCAAGATGGAAGTTCTGTTATGAATCTGGTTCATCTTATGGGCATGGGCAATCTGTTGTCTGCACAGGGCCTGCTGCTAAGGGAAGATAAGGGATGGCACATGTAAGTGCACGTGTATGTGTGTGTGCGTGTGTGTGCCCTGACATGGGAGAAACCGTCATGGAAGGAGCCCATCCAGGAAGGAAGTGAGTCAACCCTCCACCACCAAGGAAAGGCCACCGCTAGCTGTTTCTGACTGGTCCATAGGGGACCAGCCCCATAGTGCGTTGGTTGCACTGTGTTGCTGCCTCCTGGCAGGAAAGGATCTCCTCCTCCACCTGACTCTGCTGTCCTCTCTCCCAGGCCCTGAGCACTGAGGTGTGACCTCATTCAGATCTGCTGACCCAGGAGTGGCCTGGCCCTAGATACACTCTACCTGCGAACCTGGGCCTGAGGGGCAAATCCTGGGTCCAGAGCCACGGAGCAGGTCTCCCCAGCCCTAGCCCACGGTTTAGTGCTGTGTAAGTGAACTTGTGTGTTCACTTATTTACTTCAGTACCTGTTAGGACAAGAGGTCCCTGACCCGGCACCAGCGTGGTGTTCAGGTAATTACGGCCGGGGATGAAAGTAAGTATGAGGACATTTTTAAAAGGCGGTGAAGTCATGGAGGTAGTCAAAAATCAAAAGTGCTGTCTGGCCAATTTTTTTTTTTTTTTTTTGAGATTAGGTCTTGCTATTTTGCCCAGGGAACCACAGGCTCACATTGCCCAGGGTACCACAGACTTAAGCAATCCCCAGCCTCAGCTTCCCAGATAGCTGGGATTACAGGTGCGCACCACCATGCCCAGATAATTTTTTAGAACTAGGTCTCTACATTACCCTGGGTGGGTTTCTAACCGAGATCCCCAGTCCCTGCCACGGCTTCCTAAGCTGCTGCTTATAGGCACATGCCACCATGCCTGGCCCTATCTGGTCAATGCTATTCCTGGGAGTGCCTACTGCTGATCAGGGCATCCTGCCCTCAGGGGAAGGACCTTGGATACGCTTCCCTCTTCTCGCATAGAGCTGAGGGTGGCACTGTCTCTGTCCCAGCCCCCAGTCCATGCACTTCCCCACCATCCCCACTTCGTTGTCTTCCCAGCATCTTCCTGCTGGGCACATCTGTCCCATCAATGGCACCTGCCCCAGACACCTCGTGGCCACTCTCACCTAGCCTCCTCTGGGTCTGCCATGTCTCCCCACCGCAGTCTTCCAGAAATGCTGTTCTGCTCTTCGCGGCCTGACCAAGCCACCTCTGGTGACTTCCCTCTCCCTCTTCTTGACTTTGGGAACATGCCCGGTCCACCGCTCCGATCCTGCACTGTCTCTGCTGCTGGGGAAGCCTTCCTCCCGGCGTCCACCCACACCCCCGTTCCCTCTCTGCCCAGGTGCCAGCTGCCTCCCTTGCCGCTGCAGGCGCAGGCCAGTTTCGAGGGCCAGCGTGGCCCTGACCGTATGCTGGGGTTTCCAGGCACCCACCCGCCCTGCTGCGTGATGGCTGTTTTCTGTGTAATGTCTGCCCTCAGTTCTTTCCATGAGTCATCGTGGCCTCACGGAAGTGACCCCTTCATCCCTTCATCTTTCCGGGTGTCACAGATGCACGTGCATGCTCACACACAGCGCGCCGCCGCCCACTCTTAGGGAAGGAGCAGTTCCGTGAGAGGCAGGAGAGTCTTTGATGTGACCCTGCTGTGCTCCCGGCTTGCTCTGTCTCCCAGGCGGCCAGGCCTGGGGATCATAGGAACTAACAGTCATGGTGGCTTTTGTGGTCTCCCACTTACCAGGCCTTTGAGGTCATAGGCTGGTTTCCTCCTCTGAGCGGAAACCCGCCTGTGGGAGGGAGCCTTGCTTGTGTGTCTCTTCTGCCCCCTCTCACCAGCCACATGGGTCCCTGTGCACCGTGATGCTTCAGGGCTAGTTTGCATCACAAGCTCAGTGACCATTTATGCCGGGTTTTCTCATCAATCAACTATTAGACGTTTTTTTGGGGCTCCAAGGGGTCAAGATGACGGTCATGGGGTCGTCAGTCCCTACCCCTTCCTCAGCCTGGCCAACACAGGTTGTCCTCCTGGTCTAGCTCCTTTTGTTGCTGATCTTTCATTTCTCTTTTCTTAAATAAACTTGCCTCATCATCCCCCCCCAAAAAAAAAAGATGATGGTTGTGGGAGACATGGTAGGGAGAGACCTCGGGGTGGACAATGATGTGAAAAATATAGTGAGGCAAATCAATTAAAAACCCAAGCAAGCAAGGAAACGAGTCTTCTCAGTACTCACGGGATGCTGGAGCATCCATCCATGCCAGCCATCATGTGTCCCCAGCGGAGTAAGAGTGGCTGAGCCGATCAAACCACAGCTCTTCCTTGAGCACTGACTGTATGCAGCGAGCGGGAAGGGCTGTGCTCCCCATCCTGCTATTGAGGAGACAGCCGTCTCTCTCCCCAACCTAGACCTGTCTGTGTGCCTGCAGATCTTGGAGTTTGGACTCATCACTGCAGCCAGAGGCCCGGGGCCGGATGGTCTGAAGTTGGCCATCTGACGGCCATGACTCCATGAGGCTGCGCCCCCAGCTCCTCCCCACTCAGCATCTGCACCCCGAGGCGGGAGCTCTGAGCCAAGTGTCCTGCCAGGCGGTGGCTGCTCGCGCCTCTGGGAACACTCACTGGAGCGCTTGCCACTCCTAGGTCCTGCTCTGTGGAGGTTCTCTCTTCGTGTTTTAATTTTTAAAGAGGTAGTAATAGTGCACTTTGTGGAGCAGACAGCCTGGGAAAGGAAGCGGTGCCCTTGCGTCTGTCTGTCAGGGTCCTCGCTCTGCAGGGAGTGGGCAGTGCGCTGGGGGGGGGGTATGAGCCCTGAACCCCGGACAGCCATGTTCTCCTGCTTGACCACCAACAGCCAGCCTTGAAGTAGCTCCTTGATCCTCCGCATGGCACCTGGGAGTGATGATCTGAGAGCAGAGGCTGCAGCCCCCACTCTCGATGCCCCGCCCTGTCCAGCGCCCAGCAGGCGCATGTCAGGGCAATGATGAAGTGGAAATGATGGGGCTGCATGGGGACTGGGGCCTGGGAAAGAGATGGCCCCCCTCAGCCCTGTGCGGGAGGAGGGGAGCTCTTCCAAGGCTCTTCCTTGTGAGGGCGGGATGTGGAGAGCAGCAGTGGCCACTCCCAGGAATGGCTTGGCTGCCACCCTGGCTTCAGCACAAACCCCCACCCTGTGAAGGCAGGATTCAGCCACTCTCGGTCACCTGCCCCGCTAGGCATCAGCTCATCCTGATGCTCGCTGAGCTTCGTCAGCCTCACTGCCAGCGAGGTGTGGACTGCAGAGTCTTTTAGCGCCAGAAAACAGGAACTACCTGTAACGTGCACCCAGGTGCCAGGTTGGATTCCACTGATACTTGAGAGTCACAGGTTTAGGGGGCAGGAGAGCCTGGTGGTTCAGAGCACAGACTCATCCTGGTCTTGGGCCTGCCCCCTCGACTGGGCCTCTTGCCCCCCCGAACCTCCGATTCCTCAGTTGCGAGATGAGAATAGTGACCGCAGCTCAGTGCTTTCAGCCCTGCCCGGGAGATTGGTCATGCAGCTGCTGCTTCCGCGGGCCAGATACTCTACTCAGCTGGGAGTGGACATCTTTGACTCTAACTGCTCCAGGCACTGGCTCTGTCTTCGGTGAGACACCATTGAGATTCTTTTTGCTGTGTTGGGTGAGTTTCCCGTCCTGACGCTTTTCCTCTTGTAAGTTTTCCCAAGACAGGCTCCGGGGGCATGTTCCTGCCTTCGGAGTTTTGCTGCCGCATCAACTGTGGGCTTCCTGATGTACGGGCCAGCGCAAAAGGGACAGACTGGGTGCACCTGTCCAGCTCAGGGTGATGGCTGCGTCATCATTTTGAACAGGACACCAGATTTAGCTCAGCACCCGCAGCTGGTGATGTGTATGTTCCTGTCAGGACCTGGGGCGTTTTTCTCCTGTAAGCCTGGGTGCTTAGATGTCACACTCAGTTGCCATGGCAGCTTCTGCGCTGCCCTAGGGGGTGAGACCTCCTTCATCCCGAGGCTGGGTGCTGCAAGGGATGCAAGAGGGATAAGAAGGCCACAGTGGTCCAAGAGCCGCCAAGGGCCAGGTGGGTCAGATCATTTGTCATCAGCCATTATACCACAAGGCAGGCGTTAGGTCTCCCTTCTTGTGGCTGAGGAAGCTAAGACAAGACGAAGACAGTTGTCCAAGATCACAGTCTTGGGGTTCAGCCAGGATGTGATCTCAAAGCTCTTGAGAGCTTTCCCAGGACCCCACTGGCACAATGCCAGGGCTACCATTTCCACTGTGTTACAGCTGAATGCGCCCCCCAGAATCTTACTCCTGAGTGGCTGAACATGAAGTCGGGGAGGTAAAACGTAAAACTGAGTCATCACTGATGCACCATGAAGCCCAGTGGGGGAGAGAACGTGCCAAGGGCACCCTCAGGAAGGAAGAGGCTTTTGTTCAGATGGAGACAGCACAGATGCCAGACAACTCGGGATCCAAAGTCAGTTCTGTTGAGGTTTGCGTCTTGGTCCGGCAGTTCAAGTGCATGTGCCTGGGAAACTGCTCGTCTGCCTCCCTCTGGCTTCTCTCTTCATATCCTGCTTTGTTATATTGAGGAGGGCTGCTCGCTCCTGCAGCTACCTGGCTCCCACCTTCCCGGGTGATCTGTACCTGGGACACAAACACCTGGAGCGGGGAATGGAATATGAAGCACTGATGTCAGGAGGGAAAGCAGAGCAGAACACTGCTGATCAGCAGTCAGCTTGACCAGAGAGGTTTCTGGCCGATCATTCAACCAGCGTGAGGGGGAAAGAGAACTGGTAGTGAACTTGGCGCCCACCCATGCCATCCATCCACCGCGCTAACTGGCTCCAGAGCCAGCTGGAGAAGCGCATTGCCCTACTCTCCGGAGGACAGCCCAGGCTCTACCCGCTCTGTGCTCCCCCCCACACACACCCCCAGTTCTCCAGCTTCTTTCCTTGCATACAGTGCACTGGGCACTGAGGGAAACCCGGTGCTTTCTCTCCGTTTCTGAAACACCACTTGTGCGCTCGCCTTCCTCACCAGGTTTCCTCCTCCCTGGCCTGTGTCCCTACTGTGGCCTGTTCCTAGAGTCCTTGACACACTGCTCTTTGGCCAAACCCCACTCAGCATCCAGGCCCCAGCACGGAAGCCTCCTTCAAGCCTGCCGGCCGCTAGCATTTCATCATGTTGTATTGAACAGACTGACCTGTTGCTCCTTCCTGAGCTTCCCGACACCCTCATCTTCCTGGAGATGGAAAAGGCACAGCTTTGTGGGATTACGCTCAGCAGGAGCCTTTGCTTGCCTCCACCCACCCCTGCTACACGTCTGAGTAGAGCCTTTCCACAGAAAGGCTACTGCACCCACAGGGACCATTTTGGGGCACGGCCGCCTCAGCCAAGGACTCCACTGCAGGTGGAGAAACAGGTCTGCCCCGGGGAGTGCCCTGGTGGCTGGTGGCTGTGCCTTCTCCATCCCCCTGGCTGTTGGCTGGAAGCCACCACATGGGCTCGAGAGCTGCTATTACGGTGCGCCCCGTGTCTCTGGCTTCCCGGTCTTCAAAGAGGTGCTGTCGGTGAGTGTGCACCCCTCTTTTTTTCATTTTATCAGAGCTCTTTTATGATTTCATTTTACATATAAATTTAAATTTATAACATTATGAAAATGTGACAAAGCATATATACCTTTGCTGGATAAATGTAGAGAGCTGTCCATTGTCATATTTAAGAAAGATATTTTAGTAAATAAAGGAAAAAGCAAATGGTATGTAATCCCAATAGTGAGATTAAACACTCCTCTAGCAAACATTGTCATTTAACAGCATGTATTTTTAAAAATTTATTTATACGTAAATTTTACATCTTTGTAATCCCAGGGATTCACCCCCCCCCCCACCATTCCCCCCTTTTCCCCCCTGCCCATTAGTTTGGTGGTTAGCTTGTTTTGACTTTTTCTCTTGGCTTTTGTTTATTTTTTCCCTATATTCCATATATTAGTGAAACCATTTGGTTTCATTCCTTTTTTACTTTTTTCTGCGAATATGATTTCTTCTAAGTATATCCAGTTATCATAAAATCATCAAATTGTCATTTTTAATTGATGAGTAATATTCCATTGTGTATATATACCACATTTTTTTCATCCAGTCATCTGTTTGGGGGCATTTAGGTTGCTTCCAAGTCCTTGCAATTATAAATAGTGCTGCAGTAAACATCCCGGCATAGGTGTCCCTTTGTACCCACATTGAAGTCTCTTGGGTAGAGAGTGCGCACCCCTCTTAACGAGACCTGGCTTCTGTGTGGCCAGAGTCTGGCCAGCTTTGGGAAGCTAAGGACCCATGTCACATCTCCACTCTTGCTTTGATGCTTTCTCCCCTCAAAGGCTTCTTGGGGATCCTCCACCCACCATGGTGTCATCAACTGCCTTCCAGAAAACTCGAGTTCTTCTAGAAACTTCTCTGTAGTGTCAGATACCAGGCGCTCTTGCCATCTCCCCATGTTGTCCTCCAGATAACGACACTAATGCACAAAAGAGATATGTATCTGTTCCGGGATTCCATGGCATATCAGAAGTTGAGACTGAAGCCCTCACCCCCAGGCCTCGGCCCTTGCCATGTCCTCCTCCTGTGTGGCATTGTCACGACTCTGACGTCCTCTATTCCCTGGAAGAATCCTGAAACCCCAATGCTCAACCCAGCCCCGGAAAGAGGAGCATCTGGCAGTGTGCGCTGAGGCCTCCAGGGCAGCGGGGACTCTGTTGCCCGACTCCTGTCTCTAGGCTAAGACCAGGGAGCCGTCCACTCTCAGCAGCCTGAGAGCTCAGATTCTAGAACCAGAGACGGTCCCTGTCGGTCCCCAGATACAGCAAGACAGAGGAAAACTACAAATCGGCCTCAACCCAGGGAGCAGCAGGACGCACAGCGGCAAGACAGGAAGAGGCGGAGCTCCGCCAGGCCATTTGCTTCCGTGAAATCCCCTGGGGCCCTTGGGCTGGCCGCTGGGCCAGAGGTCTTGGGCCTAATTTTGCAGGTGAAGAAAATGCAGTGGGAGGAGATCTGGGCCAAGGATCCAGTCACTTGGCCGAGGGTCTGCCCTCACGCTGCCTACCTGCCTGCAAGCCGTACCTCCCTCCCCAACTTTTCCTTCCCCTCGTGGGAAAAATACCTGGCAGGGCACTTCCAGAAAGCCTTCTCTGAAGCACCGCTGGAGCCCACTCTGCCCACGTTCCCTGACACGCCTCAGGCTTTTCCAGGCAGAACTGGACCCGGGCTTTTCCCAGCATCCCCAGTGCCTCCTGGAGGAGTTGAGAGCCTAGAAGCAGCATGCTTGATGTGTTTGGGGTCACAGGCCCCCTTTGAGGTGAGCCTTGGCAGCGACTCCCCAGAAGTTCTGAGTCTGACCAAACGCGGACTGTGTCGGCTGTGCCCGAGGCCATCTGGGAAGCACCTCCACCACCCCCAGAGGTTGCCCATCAGATGAAGCAACGCTGGACCCGATGATGAGGTTGTCTGGCTCATGGAGAGCAATGGTTCATTCTCCACAGGCAGTGCATCCCTGGGTGCAGAGGATGGGCGCCCCAGCATGACCGGCGGGCCTCTCCCCACCACGCTGGAAGCTGGGCTGGTTGGTCTCCCTGTCCCTGTGGGCCCAGACTTGAACCAAGGGGAGAGCGGGGTGACCCACCTCCCGGCCTGCGATGGCCCTCAGAGTGAATGTAACCCCACCCAGAGCACCCTGCTTCGGTGGGGGGTGGCAGGAGGCCAGGAGGGATGACAGGGAAACTTGGCAAGAGAGCTAGGAGTCGAGGCAGAAGTTTTGCAATGGGGTTTCACAGGGTTTTTAACGAGAGCTCGACTTTGAGATGAACAGGAGGCTCAGAAAGCCTTTATAAGGTTCTTCCTAAGTGATGCTGACAGCTGAGAGTGGCGTGCCCCTGAGAGTCTATGATTATCTCGCAGGAGAGATCTTTATGGGAGCCTTATTAAGCACAGAGCACGCCAGTGGGAGGGAGCAGCAACGTGTTCGCAGCGCTGGAGGGCAAGTGAGGCAGCCTCCTTGAGCTGCAACGTGCACGGCTGGCCTCTTCTTTCTGCAGCAGACCCTGGGCTGCTAGAGCAGACCCCCGAAACTGTAGAACACTGGGACCCTCTCAGCCGAAGGGAGCGAGTTACCACCTGACTGTGTCCTGAAAATAAGCCCCCAGCTGAGTCGGGGGTTTGCCCCTCTGTGGCCTGGCTGATGGGGTCCCCACCTCTGGAGGCCTGCGATGCCCTGGACTGGTGGCCTCCCCAGAGAGAGCACAGAGGTTGTGTCCCCCTCACATGTGCTCCCAGGTGCAGAGAGTTCCGTCAGCCCCACTGAAGGCTTGGGGCATTCCTCCACCACCCCTCACCCCCAGCCCAGCCTGCGAGCTCAGATGTGTCAAGAAGGGAAAGCAGACACAGGCCAGCAGGGGCTCGAACCAGGGCGCACAGCCCTGGAGGGCATGGAGGCCCGAAACAACGTGACACAGCTTTGCTGCTGCCTTGGAAGCTGATGCTGAGGGTGATGAGGCTCGCAAGCCTATTTCGGGCGCTAGCTGTGTGCCAGGCGTCATGAAGGGTATCCCACCCGGAGGCCTCTGGGTGCTGAGCTTCCCAGCAAGCTGCGTGTCCGTGTCGTACCCTCCACGACTGCAGGGGAGCTGCCCGTGACCGCTGTTCCATGTCAGGTTTTGTGCCTTAAAACTACGGATTTCTCCTCTCATGGCTCCAAAGGCCTGCAGTGCAGTGTAGCCTCACAAGACTAGAACTAGGAGGCTGACTGCCTCCCTCTCCGGAGCCTCTAGAGGGGCATCCATCTCCCGCTCTTTGGGATTGGCCGACAGAATCTAGGTCCCTGTGGTGGTAGGAGGTCCCCTTTTCTTCTTGCTGTAAACTGAAGCCTGTTCCCTGCTGGTAGAGATCACCAAACCTGGGCTGTGGCCGCCATCTTGAAAGCCAGTGGTGATGAGATCACCATGCCTCAGCTGTGGCCGCCATCTTGAGAGCCAGAGGGGGCGAGTCCAGCCCTTCTCCTTGCATCTGCCCTCTCTTCTGGCCTTGCATCTCTGACCCCATTGAGAAAGGCCCTCTGCTTTAAAGCACTCATGGAATTAGGCTGGGCCTGCCTGGATTATCCGGGATGATCTCATCTCCATGTCCATAACCATAATAACATCAGCAAAGCCCCTTTTTTCCACATCAGGTTCCAGGGATTAGGGTCGGGTGACTTTGGGAGGCCTTTATACTGCGTGTCACAGGTCCTGGGAAGCGCTGGGCTTCTCGGTTGTATTGAGGGAGGGAAGATGGTGGCGCTGCTTTTTAGCCATGAGGATGGACGGTGCAGGCTCTCAGCACAGGTCCTGGCAGGTGGGGAAATACCTGCTTGATGTCAGTTGTGGGTATTGTGATCAAAACCTATATAGTTGAGGAAGCCAGCATAGGGGTGTGAAGGGTGTGAGGTAACTCACCCAAGGAATAAGATACAAGGCTCCTTGAGGGAAAAGACTCCCTTTTACTCATCTCCTATATTCCCACAGTGCCGAACACTGTTCTGGCCCAGAAAAGATGCTCAGTAAAGATGTTTACTAATGTTTGTTGAATGAATGACTGAGAACAGAAAGAATAAATGCTTGTGTCAGGACCACTGGACTCCGAGAATGTCAGCGATGGAGGGTGTCTTAGAGGTCACCAGCCCAAGGTCCCCTTCCACAGCGGGAGGTGGAGGTTCCGGGAAGGGCCCTACCCCAGGTCATAGGCCCTGCCAGAGCTCCAGGCCATGCCCATGCTGCCCTCACTGCTATGTCTTCCTTGCACTGGGCTGTGCACACCTCAGTAGGAGCTTCTAGACCCTGCAGCGATACTTCCTGTCCAGCAGCGTGGAAGTATTGATGCCCGCCCCCGGCACAGCATGGAAAGAGGAGCTGACGCAGAAGTGGGGCACCCCTAGCCCTTCTTCCTAGAGGTGACCTGGGTCAGGCCCCTCTGCAGCTTGTTGCTTGGGCTGCCACAAGGTAGCCCACAGGGGGGCAGTCACCAATGCCTTACTGCCCGCTCACGTCTGCGTGGCGGCCCCTCCACCCTGACCCAGGCTGTAGCAGGGCCGCAGGCAGGGGCTTTGGGCTTTACTCTGCCTACTTACACCTGCGGTGCTATGGCAGCTGGAACCGTTTGGCCCTTAGGACTCTTGCCCCATCAATGGCCTGTGTGGATACCTCCAGTAGCCAAGTGACAGCCCTGAGTTTCAGGTCCCTTTAAGAGCTAATTCGAGAACATTCCCATCAACTATAGGGACAGAGCTGCACTGTTGTCCCTGGGGTGCCCTGGCCCTGCCAATGAGATATTTCAGGGCAGCTGGTGGTGTCCTCTAGCTCGATGAGAGCCCGCTAAGGCGGGATGAGGTGCTGCCCAGCATCTCTGGGCCTGGTGGCTGTGCCAGGCTGCCCCTGGCACGAGGCAGCCTCAGGAAGAGGCTTTATTCCCCTGCAGGGCAGAGTGTGGCATTTGTAGGCCCTCGCTGGAGTCAGAACTTGACTGCTGTGTCTGGTTGGTTGAGAAGAGATGAGCAGAATCAGAACTCTCCTTGCCCGGGCAAGAGACAGCAAATGTCACAGTGTCGGGGGTACCAGGTACTTTTGGAGGAGTGGAAGGTGCATTGGGGGCACGAAAGAGGACTAATGTGCCTTCCCATGGTAGCCAGGCCTTGGCCTGAATGCACACTGCTTGCGGTGATTCATACTAGACTCTTGCGGCAGGTGTGAGAGCCCCCCGGTGAGGAGTGGAGGTTGGAAAGTAGGGCGTCTCCCTACAGAGGGTCCTGGTGGGATTACTGACTCTTAACCAGCTGAATCAGCTGCACTTGGTGGTCCAGCCAGCTTCTGGGTAGCCTCTCCCTGCCTCCAATGGGAGGGAGTGGCTAAGCCTCTGAGGTGACAGCAGTGGCCCCGTTTGCTGACTGCTTGCATCTGTGTGTACTGTTCCGGGCCCTGGAGAGGTGGCTGTGCCCTCAGGGAGCAGCCATTCTAGTTCTGAGAGGACAAACACAGCTAATAAATTGCAGCTGCTAGATGCCTAGACGAGAATAAACTAGGGCAGCATGATGGGCGGTAGCTGGGGACTGCCTTACGCAAGCAATCAGGAAGGGCTTCCCGAAGGAGCAAAATGAGAGCATCGACTGCAGTAAGGAGAACCTCGGGAGAGGACTCTCCCCACAGAAAGACCCCAATCTCAGAGGCAGGGAAGGTGGTGGGTGCGTGGTGACCCAGGGACAGGAAGGTCACCCGGCAGGGCGGCAGCCATCCAAGGAGGAATGATGGTGCAGGCAGGGCCTTGGGAATTTTGTCTGAGTGTGCTGAAAAGTCATTGGCAGGAGCTGCTCAGAAGAGAGACAGGATGGGATTTAGGCTTTGAAAGTTCACCTTGGCTGCTGTGTGGGCAGGAAAAGGAGAGGGACAGGAGGAGGTTGTCACCTCCTCTAGCTGGCTGGGAGTGGCACATGGGACCCGGAAGTGGGCTGTGAGAAACCAGCGCCCTCAGGCAGTAGCTAGGGGTGGACAGGGCCGGCTTCTGACAGGGCAACCCAGGCTGGGTGGGCATCCTTGGTAGAGCGTGGCAGGCCCTGTGGCAGAGCAGGCCCCCTTGGCTGATCCTGGCTACCCATCTTGCAGTGGAGTTAGTTAGCTCCATGCCCTGGCCTTGGCCACCTTGCACACTGCAGGCCTGGCCTGAGGAGGTGAGTCTCAGGAGCTGGCCACGGCTTTGGTCTGAGCAACTGGGTGGCTGTGAGGACATCGTTGGAGCCGGAGGGAAGCAGGTGCAGTGGTGGGAGAGAGTGGCAGCTTCCTTAACAGCCATGCTAAGGTTCAGAGGCAGAGCAGACATGGGCTGTGTGAGTTCTGGGCGCTCCCACCCTGTAGGGCATTCAGATGAGAATCTTCCCGATGCCTTTGAGAGGGGCGGTTTCTTCTCCACTTACAGAACACTAAGCCAAGGGTCAAAGGGACCCCGAAACCTAACCAAGATTACACAGCCACAAGTGACAGAGCTAAGTTTGAGTTTAACTGGGTTTGATGCTACCCCCCCCAACCATCCCCACCTTAGCGCTCTGCTGCATTTCTTGGGACTTTACAAGTCGGTCATCAGAAGGTTTGGGAATAGCCTTGAGAGCAGAGACAGCAGAGCGGCTGCCACGGTGGTGGTGTGCGGTGTGGTGCTTGTGACGTGGCAGAGCTTTTCTCGTTTTCAAGAAGAGGAAGTGGATTTGCTTTAGATGAGCATGTATTCTCCACCCTCCACCCTCAGTACCTCCGCCCCATCCCTCCTCACCAGCTCCCTCCCCGGACCCAGGGCACTGAAGATACCACAGTATCTCTGGCATGGAGGATCCCAGATCTCATGGCCTCTGCAGCCCAGGTCCTCTCCCTTCAGGGTGTGGGGCGCCTGGCTCCTACCCTGCCCCCAGCAGGGGGAGGGTCTGATTTGCTCTCCGCTGCTCCCTTCAATTTTTTTTTTTTTTTGAGACTAGGTCTCACTATTTTTGCCTGTGGAACTGCAGGCTCACGTTGCCCGGGTACCATGAACTCAAGCGATCCCCAGCCTCAGCTTCCCAGGTAGCTGGGATTACAGGCATGCACCACCACACTAAGTCTCACTACATTGCCCTGAGCAGGACTCAAACCGCGATCCCTGGTCCCTGCCACGGCTTCCTAGGCTGCTGCTTACAGCCATGCGTCACCATGCCCAGCCTCAGCTGCTCCCTTCCTGCCTGGCAGCCCCTGGCTCCATAAGGCGTCATTGGCATTGCTGGACTTCAGCTGTAAGACTCGTGATCGTGTCGACTCAACAAATACTGAAGCACGCCCTCCCCAGCCCCTGGCTGTGCTATTGTGATCAGTCTGGTGATGTGATGGGGCTTCGGGGGTGCTCTGTGCTCCATCTGCAACTTGGCCTTTCTCTCTGGCGATGCCATCCATGTGCACGTCAGCGTCCCCCACTGGGCAGGAGCCGAGTGAAAGCTGCAGTTGGGTAGCTGAGGGGAGCACACAGCCCTGCTGGTAGCTGCAGCCACCCAGCCCCCTCAGGCCTCCATCCGTGCTGGGAGTGTGCTGGGCTTGCTCACCTGAAGAACATAGCATGACTGACAGGACATTTTGCCAGGTTGACATCACCATGTCGCCCTGAGCACTGCTCTGGGGCTGACATTGCTTTGCCGAGCCAGGTGGGGAGGCCAGCCTGCCCCAGCCTGGCCAGGGTCGTGGATGCCAAGAGCCACCAGAGAGGCGAGTTCCCCCGGGTATGGTCAGGGCCCCACCAGGCCGGACCAGGATAGGCAGTGACAGGCCTGGGGGACAGCCATGCTCCCCAGGCTTCTTGGCTGAGTCTGCATCCTTAGCCTCCACATCTGCTCCCAGGTTATGGTTTGTGAAGGTTATGAAGGTTATGAAGGTTATGAAGGTGCCTGTGACCAAACAGGAAAACACATTGCTAAAAGCTCGTCACTAGGACTGGTAACATTTTCTTCTGTGCCCCTTCAGACGGGGAGGCTTACTCCTCCCTGCTCCACCGCCAACCCCAGAACCTGTTGGCTTGGAGCCAGGGCCGCAGCAAAGTCTCTAGGGGGGGGCAGAAAACCTGGTTCCCAGTCCCAGCACTGCAATTAATTTGCTGCCTGCTGCAAATTCAGATGTGCAACCACACATCTTGCCTTGCTGCCTCGCCTCCTTCAGCCCCCGGCCCCTCTGCATCAACACCCACCTGCAGTGAGCCCCTCGCCCCTTGTAATTCATGATGACCTGACATGTTTATTATACATTTTGTTGCTGTTGTCGGTTATCTATCTGGACCCATGTGTACCCCCTGAGAACAAGGAGTGTCTTTTTCCCTGCTGTGTGCCTGGCACACTGCAGGAACTCAATAAATAGTTGTTGATTGAACGAATTAGCCATCTCTTGATGTAAGTTAAGGCTGCTTAGTAGACTTGTGTGCCGGATGGAGGAGAAATGAACGACTTGAATGCTTGCAAGGAGGATGGAGAGCATGTAGGTGGAATCATTTTAAGAAATATCTGCTTTGCTAGAAGACATCATTATCATCTTTTCCTGTGGTTAAGGGACAGAAACTACAAGTAACTGGGTTTCTGCTGACTGCTAGGCACTGTTCTAGGAGATGATGGATGGGTGGGTGGCTGGATGGGACACATGCATGGACAGAGAGAGGGAAAGGGAGGAGAGAGGGGTCTGGCATCTTCACAATAACCCATGAGCTATAGTCCATTCAGATTTGAAAAGAGAACAATCTAGAGATCCAGAAAATCAAGTGTGTCTCATTCCAAAGCGCCTCAAACTTGGCAGGCTCTTGGTGGCGTGAAAGAAAGCCCCTTATATTCCTACATCTTCTCAAGCTTGTCTGCCTCTTGTAAGAGGAGGGCAGTGTGTGCCCAGGGGGCAGAGCGCTTGGGCTGAAACAGCCTGTCTCCAACCCAGAGTTTCTTTGCTATCTGGCTTTGTAGTTTAAAAATTATGTGAATTTCAATGATGGAAAAATAGATCTATGTAGTCAATTAAAAAATTATGTGAATTTTTACCTTTCCTTCATGTTATAAAACAAACTCATAGCTCTGCCCTTCATCCCATTGGAGGCACTCTAAAAATGAAGCTTTTGATTATCTAGCCACTCACAACATTTTCTTTTTGAGACTAGGTCTCGCTGTTTTGCCTGTGGAACCACAGGCTCATGTTGCCCAGGGGCTTCAGACTCAAGCAATCCCCAGACTCAGCTTCTTAGGTAGCCGGCATTACAGGCGTGCACCACCATGCCCAGCTGTTTTTTTGGGACTAGGTCTTGCTATGTGCCCCAGGCAGGACTTGAACCATGATCCCTGGCCCCGGCCATGGCTTCCTAGGTTGCCGCCTACAGGCACGCGCCACCAAGTCCAGTCCTTTTTTTTTTAATAGAAACTAGATCTCACTATGTTCCCCGGGGACTCAAGTGATCCTTAGCCTTCACCTCCCAGGTAACTGGGATTACAGGTGCGCACCACCATGCCCGGCTGTTTTTTTTTTTTTTTTTTTAGAGACTAGGTCTCACTATGTCGCCCAGGGTAGTTTTGAACCTGCAGACTCAAACGATCCCTAGTCTCAACCTCCCAGCACAGGGATTACAGGTGTGTGCCAATGCGCCCAGCACTCACATAATTTTTGAGAAGAAATCTCAACAGAAATTGCCTCCCTGCATTGACACAGTGAGGGGTGTCCCCAGACATCGGATGCCCCAGTGTGCAAAGGCTACAGTGTGCAAAGGCGTGGGCTGGCCTCTCCACATCCCCCTCTCCCAACGTGAGACCTCACGCCACTTGTTACTGTGCAAACATGGCTTGTCCAGAGGAAACGGGATGTTCACTTGTGCGCTCGAACCATCTGTCACTCCAGACCCGGATGGTGGCTACACCTCGGCAAACGCGGCCTTTAGCAAACAGTGCCTGGCCGGGCTTCCTGATAAGGTGTTGCCGCTCAAGCAGATTTTATAGCTTTGCCCTTCATCCCCAATCAGGGAGTGGGTGGGGAGTGGAAAACATCCCAGAAGCTGTTAGAATAACCTTTATGCTTTGTTTTACCTAGTCCAGAAACCCAGTTACTTTGAGTGGGCCACTGAGACTTAGCCACCAAGACTCTGATGTTAGGGGGCTAAGGTCCTCGAGACAGACCTCTTAATAGCTTAATGCTTCAGTGCCTGAGTAGCCGAGCTTCCTCTCTAGCAAGGGTTTTAGATGAGTTTCCTCACACTTTTGTGTCTTTGTTCACCTCTTCCTGGAAACCCGGTTCACCCTTGTCCAGACTCAGCAGTGGTTTAGAACTGGGAGACCTTGGAGAGGCCATCCGGCCCTTTTCACATATGGGAACCTGAGACCTAGAGGTAGGTAGGGAGCCTGGCCCACTGGAATCTCTCTGCCACCTCACAGTCCAGGGCTCTGTACCTGGTGCCCTGTCTGTCTGCCTCTGTGGGGAAATACCTGAGGCCTTGTTCACTTCTACTGTCTGGTTAGCTCCCAGCCCATGGGTTCATCTGAAATCCAGAACTCCCAGACACAGCAAGAGGTGAGAATGAAGATGCCCAAGTTCAATGAAGAGGACGAGCCGTTCCTGGCAGTCTGGCTTCTTTCTCAGCAAAGGACTTGGTGACTGCCTGTTCAGACCCAGCCCAGCCCTTTCTAGGACCAGTTCTAACCTGTAAACACAGGATGGCGGTTTCTAGAGCCCCTGGGAGGTGGACTCGGAACAGACTCACTCTCCTACAGGGAAGCGGCCCCCTTCATTCAGGTCTCTGCCCGAACAGTGCAACTCTCAGGTGACCAGGCTGACACACCCTTTTATGTCTTTCGTTAGTTTTCCTCTTGCTTGCTGTCCTCTTACTCTGCTTAAACCTGCTTCCATCACCTCTCGCGTATTTATCGGTTCATTTTCCAGTTTTCCTTCCTAGACGTCTCTATCCTCCCCCCCAACTAGAATATCTGCTTTGTTCTGTGCACTTCACAAGGATTTGTTGACCAACTCAAGGGAGGACTGGGGGTTATGGGGAATGAGAAGAACTGGGTACATTGTGAGGGTAGTGCTAAGAACTGGGGGCTCTGAGAGATGAAGGAACATGGAGTATGGAAATGTAGGACTAGGGACCTTCGTGGGGTGTGGGGCACCTGGAGGTACTCTGGGACTGGTAGGTAGCAATGGGAACTGAGGATAGGAGGGGTTGACTAGATAGCAGGATTTGGGGGAGCAGTTGGGCGGAACTAGATAAAGGAAGAATGTAAAAACCCCAATCTGTTGGGCTCATTCCTGCCCACTACAGAGTGGTGAGCAAGGATGGATACCCAGGGAGAGGGGAGGAATGGACTCGCCTGAGGGCACAGGGCAGAGCAGCGATGGAGCCCAGACTAGAATCTGCTGCGTTTTAAAAATTCCCTCCTAACTATTGCTGATCACTTGGTGTTCACTTCCTTCTATAATCGCCTCAACACAAACGAAAAACCCCAGAGCTTGGCAAAGGCCTCCAGGTACCTGCTGTCATGTGATCAGCCCTCCTAAACCTTGCAGCTCTGAGGCGATCCTGGAGAGATTCTTGCATCTTCAGACAAGTGCCTGGTGAGACAAAGGGTGTCTCTAGCTAGAGAAAGTGGTTCCAGTGAGTCAGGCACTTCCCAGGTTCATATTCTGGGAGTCCTGGTTCTGTGAGCTTGTCACACCTTCATCACTCCCTCGTCCCATCCCCCTCCCCCCCTCCTCTCTTCCTCCCAGTGATGCTGTGGGCTCAAGTTAGCGTAGAAAGTGCTACCTGCTCCATCTGGGTCTTGGAGAGACACAGCAGATTTTGGTGAATTAAAGACTCTGAGAAGTTCTGTAGCTTTAAAAAAAGACCCCAGAAGCTCTCTTTGTGTAAGTCAGTTTACCGCCTTCTTCGACATCCCAGCTCTTTTTGCTCAGAAAGCTACTGGCCTCTCACAGAGCAGCCCTCCCACCACGGAGAGGCTAATCACTCACAGAGGAAATACATTCTACTTTCCATTTTCTGCAAGCCTGCGTCTTCCTCTAATAATAAAACCTATTGGAGAAATACAGCACTCAGGCCTCCTGAAAGGGGGAGGGGGGAGAGCACCCGCCAGCCTTTTCACTTTCACAGAGGCAGCTTCGTCAGGTCGTCCAGGCCCTCGCCTTGATGGCCACGCAGTTCTGCCCTCACGTCCCTCTCGGCTCACCTCATGAGGGGAGCGAGACTCAGCCTCCCCACAAATGCCTTGCACGAGAGGCTGAAAAGAACCCCCGACAGGGAGTCCGGGTTCCAGCCCCGCCATCCCCAGGGGGCTGTGTCGTCTCGCTGTGACTCGTTTCCTCACCCGTGAAGCAGGGTGCGGTCCACACCCAGGTGGTTTCGAGAATGACACGGCACCCAGGTCTCGCGGCCAGCACGGACCTAGTAGGAGGCTCGTGCGCTCGGAAGCAGCAGCGGTGCTGCTGTTCACTGCTTCCCCTTGACCGGGACGGGGGCGGCCACAGAGGAGCCACTGGGTGAGAAGGGGCGTGAGGTGAAGGCACAGGCATCTCTGCGTGGACAGCAGGCCCGTGTCAGCGCCGCAGAGCAGGATCCGGGCGAGCAGCGGCCGCCCGCCCCCCACCCCGCCCCTTCCCTCCGCGCCTTCCGCTCTGCACATGCGCAAGTAGCCGGCAGCTTGGGGACGCCGGTCACGGTCACGTGTGGGCCTCCGGTGTGGCACTCTGAGGCAAAGCGCGAGGCGGTTTCCTGGAAGGTGACGGTGTCGTCTGAACACACGTCAGGCCTCGAGGTTCCCCGCCGCGTGGATTTCTATTCCTGGTTCCTACGCGCGGGTCTGGTGCCCTCTGCGGCGTTGCCCGTGCGGGAGCCGCTCGCCCGCCTGTGGAGGAAGGAAGCGCCACAGCGAGGAAGCGCCCCCAGGGCCCCAGGGCACTGAGAGCCCTTGGGCCCCTTGACAGTCTTGCGTGCAAAGGCCCGGGCATTGTCCTGACACCTCAGAACTGCCCGTGATCTGCAGGTGTTGGCTCCCCCTCTCCTGAGGAAACGCAGCCAGTTAGGTGATGGGCTGCAACAGGCGGCCCCGCCCTGGTGCCAGCCTGCTCTGCTGGCGCAGGTGGTTCTGAGGTGCCTTTGGTCACCTGAGGCTGGTGGCCGCTTGCCCTCCGTGCCATGGCAGTGCGTGCGTCCCCACGGCCACCCGCTGCCTTACTCCTCAGGGAGCTGGAGTTCCCCCAGAATAAGCAGTTTTTCAGGACAGAGGAGCAAAAGCCTGAGCAAACCTTCCAGACTCCTGGCCTGGGCCCTTTGGCTCAGGGCGCGGCTGGTTTGGGGACACTAGCGGGGCATGGCAGGAAGGGAGGCCAGGGCATGTCACGCTGGCATCTGGAGAGCAGGTTGACCAGAATGCTCAGGGCCTGCAGCTGGCCATGGGCTTTCGGGAAGTGCCGTGGTGGGAGGGTTTAGCTGTGATACCGCCTGACCCGCCCTTCCCCCTCTTTTCCCGTGGGGTTCTCAGAGCCAGTCTGGGGAGCTCCCCAAAGGCAGAAGCCTCGATGAGCCTATGAACTACTTCGGAGCTGACTCAGCTCCACAGCTCTGCAGCCTCCTTCCCCCAGACCTTGCATCATTTGCTCTGTCATCCAGAGTCTTCGGGGAGGTGCAGGAATGGGGCCCACCCTTCCCCAGCACTCCCGGTCCAGGGGCCACACTGGGCAGGCAGGAGCCCTTTCCAACTGGAAGGCTCCAGTTTCCTGTTTGGGCCAGAGGGGGTGGTGCGTGCAGGGGTGTCCGCTGCAGTGCCTGGCTGGCTTCTTTCAGCTACCAGCTTCCCTGGGAACAGGTCTGTGTCACCCCCAGCGCCCCAGGTAGTCTGGAGGTGGTGCTGGGTGCTTGGGTTTCACAGATGACCCGCCCTCTCCTGACCAGGTGGAGATGCTGAACCACAGCTCAGAACTCTCAGGGTGCGGCTGGGGGAGGGGCTTGAGAGGGGGCTTGAGTTCAAGACCTCTTGAGGGCTAATGATTGGGACAGGTTTGTTCTCAGAGACATTCTGGACTTGCCTCTGATTACAGGTGGCTTTGGGATGTTAATAAAGGATCATTTATTAACATTTGGATCACTCAGAAACCTGATAGAGATTTGAGATCTTAGGAAAGAGGGACCCTAAGAGCGTGTCGCCAGGCTTGTTTATAAAGGAGGAAACTGGCACCGCAAAGACCGCAGGAACTTGGAGAGGGCAGCTGGGGTAGGGGCGTACACTGCGGTGCTTCTGCACATCCGCTGTTCTGTTCCCCCGTGCCTTCCAGGACGCCCCCTCAGAGCACATCTAAGCCTCAGCTTGAAAGGCACCGCTCTTGAGGGGCCAGAGGGAGTCTCCCATTTCCCCTGGGACTTGGATTGAGCTGGGGGGTGCGCTCTGCCCTGCCCTCCTTGGCCTTCAGGGCTGTCCTGCTTTGCAGCTGGCATCACCTAGCCCTCTCCTGGGGTGAGGGGCAGCAGCCATGTGGCTAGCCACTCTCCGATGAACTGAGATGAATGTGTAACAATTCTGGCAGGAGATAAGCTATTTGTCTTCATCATTTGACTGCATGGATCTCATGACCATGTGTAAGATGGGAAGGGAGGGGATCGCGCACGCGCGCTTATGGCCTGGTGAAGCTTTGTCTTCCGAGATCCTCACAGAGGGGATCAGGACAGCAGTGTTGTCACTGGAGATGGTGACTCTTGGCATCCATAGCCATTTTGACCTGGGGGAGCTGTGTCTCAAGCTCAAGTTTGTGAGTCCCATTCGCCCCTCAAATGGTCATTCTTGATTCTGTATCTTAGGAGAAAACAGTGTGTCCCCATCTTTGCTTCCTAACTCTTTCCTGAAACGGGATGACCCCAGCTGGCAAATCCAGATGGATCTACTGGGGGAGTGGAAATGGGATGGGCCAGGCTGACTGCAGTTTAAGTGGAAGACGGGAACCTTAAGCAAAATAGAACTCATTGTAGAAAAGAGAGCCTGTAATGAATTACATGTGTCCTCCCCCCCCACACAACACACAGACACACACACACACACACCAGTCAGTTTGGATCCATGTGGTTAGCCATCAGAAGTAGCTAGGACGAGAGAAAGCGGGAGTGGAAGGGTCATGCATAGGAACCTTCCCAAGTCCCATACATATGACTTCCAAATAGGTCTAGACTGCTCTGCTCCAGTTTAATTGGCCAGGGTCTAGGCAGAGAACTCGCAGCCTCTGGTCACCCTGGAACAGCCCTTCTGACTCCCACTCCAGTGCTCTGTTCACTGCACCCGAGGCTCTCCCAGAGTGACCTTTCCCAATCAGCCCATGACTCACCAGAGCAAATGGTCTCCTGGAATCACAGGCACAGCAGCAGCTCTGTTCCCAGCCTGGCGGTCCTCCGTCATCATCGCATGCCTCATGGCTTTGAGTGGCTTTAAACTGTTCAGCCGTCAGGCTTGCTAACAGAGAATGAGCTCTCACCACCATTAAATGGTTTCTGAGTCCCAAGGCATTCTGGGAAAGGCAGTCAGAAGAGCTTCCGCCAGCACGCTGCTGCTGGTGTGCAGAGCTGTGCGCCAATACCCCTGTGTCTACTTTCAGTCCCTGCTGCTGGGTGGTCTCAGAGAAGCTCGTCTAATTTATTTAATACCTCCATTACCTCTGAGAGTAATGATAGAACTGAATCTCCAAAGTTCCTGTGATGATGAAGTGGAATGTTGCGTATAAGTGTTCAGCAGCACATCATAAAAATGAAGCAAAAAAATGCCCCAAACATGCAAAAAATAAAATAAGTTAAAAAAAATAAAGCAAATAGAAATTTGCTTTCTTCTTCCTCCTCCCCCTTTTCCTCTTTCCTTTCTCTCGTTTTCATATTGGTCTCTTGTATAATTCTAACGTTATCAGCAGATGCAAACAAATGCACAAAAGGTATGAAGGCCCATGGAACTAAGGAATAATGCATTAGCCGATGCAAGTTTGTACTGCCATCCCACAGATAGAGTTCAAGCACCTAATATGTGCCAGGCACGGAGCTGCACATTGGGGTGAACAAGATGGACTTGAGGTCCTGCCTATCAGTCCTCTTGCTGAGGAAACAGACGTGTAGTGGGTAATCGCTACCACGTGGATGCTCTGCATCTGAGAGCAGAGGGCGGGGGGAGAACCATGCATTTGGTGGCTACCCCACTGTTCCAACCAGAAGAACTTAACGATCTCCCTGGAAATCAGTCTGTGTAAATTTAACTCTAAGGGGAAAAACACAGCCGTTCCATTTCCAAACTGGAATTCTCCCCCCCCCATGTGTTTTTGGGAAGCACAGATGCCTTGGCGGTTTCCCTCTAACAATAACAGAGATTGTTCACAATTATGAATGGTTTTGGTTGACTTCAGCTCCAACAAAACCATGAATCATTTCATAACTTCTGAAATTGCAAAGAAATAACAAACACGCTGGCTCCAGGAAAAAAAAAGGACATGTTATGTGCACAAAGTCATTTCAATTAAATGTGAATCCTTTTTGCTTGTTTATTTAGCCACTGCACGTTGCAAGGCCAGCTGGCAGGGAGGGTAATCAGCCAGGTGCCATCTCTTGGTGATGCAGAACTGACCACTCAGGACCACCTTTCACCATCTTTCTGAGATCTTGGAGGCAGAAGTGGCATTCCATACCCCTTAGCATGTGCTCAGGAAAGGAGGGTGAGAGGGAGGGGAGTCTTGGGCGGAGGCTTATAAGACAGAGGGTCTCCCGCAGAGAGACCCTCTATCACATCCACCCTTTGTTGAGACCACTTTTTGATCTTCCTAATACCTGGCTACCAGCTAAGGTTCCTAGAAGGTGGGACTGTTCCAATCTGGGATGCCCTCTGAGATGCCAACAGGGTATGTGAACAAGGCTGATACACAAGTGGGAACCTCCTTCTCTTCCCTCTTGGTCTCAAAGGTGCAACCTTTCTAAAACAGGCATGGGGACCGGGCATGGTGGTGCATGCCTGTAAGCGGCAGCCTAGGAAGCCATGACCGGGGCCAGGGATCGCGGTTCAAGTCCCGCCGGAGCGAGACCTAGTCCCAAAAAAATAGCTGGGTGTGGTGGTGCACACCTATAATCCCAACTACCTGGGAAGCTGAAGCTGGGGATTGCTTGAGTCTGTGGTACCCTGGGCAACGTGAGCCTGCGGTTCCACAGGCAAAAATAGCAAGACCTCATCTCAAAATAAATAAATAAATATATAAATAAATAAATAAAGGCATGCCTTAGCCACAGACCCTTGGAGATGGTTCCCCTGGGGATTCAGCCCCTGCATGCACTCAGAGACACAGCGGTTCTGACATCATGGCAATGTGACCCTCTTGGAGAGTGGGGACAGTCACGTGAAAGCAGTGCCAGTGTCTAGTCTCACCCTCCCCCCTCCCATTGGCATTCTTAATGTGAGTGACATCAACCTGGCGATGGGTCCCCTGAACGCTGCTTCCACGCTGGGGGCCACCTTGGCAGCAACAGACTCACACTGGGTGGTCTAACAACTCTCTACGAGCATTTATTTCTAATAGTGTTCCTGTTCCACACGTCATATTTGTTTACTCCAGAGAGATGAGAATAGACGACGCTTGTAATGGAAGAAAATTAATATAACCTACATTTCTACTGCTTGAGGAAACTGCAGAGAGCGTTTCAGGGTATGCATTTCCAGACTTTTCCGAGTGCCTGGGTCTGTGTTTTGAAACAGTGTCAAATGGAACACTTCATTGTGAGATGCCACCTCACACTCCGTACACAGGCCGGACCGTTCTCCCCGTCAGTTATCAGAGCACGTCGTGCTTGTCCTGCAGGATCTTGCCTTTGCTCTCTCTGTCCTTGGCCCGACAGAAACAGCAGAAAACACCTCGCAGGCACCTCTGAAAGGTGCCCTGACCCTTCACAAACGCTCCACCTCCAGCTCCTCCCTCAAGAGTTGTGGTTGGAGGTGAGCCCCACCCCCCTGCATTGCCCAGGTGCAGGCTGCCTGTGAGAAATGAGCTTCCAGCTTCAGCACCATGGAAACCGTGGGAAACGGCCTCACTGAGAAGCCCTGAGGAAGTGGTCTCCACAAAGAAAAGGGCTCTGTTTTAATGGAAACCCCTTTCTGTCCTTAGATGCTTGAATACAAAGCAGCCAGGTCCGCCCCCATCCCCGCCCTTCCCCCCCCCCCCCCAGCCTAGGCTTGCTGCAGCTTAAAAAAAAAAAAGCCCTTCAGGAACAGAGAGGCTCCTAGGGGACCAGCTGGTCAGGCCCTTTCCCCAGCTGAGCTCAGCAGACCTGGCAAAACCCCACCGGTGGGAATATCGGCCCCTCTTTGGGTGAATCCTGCAGCCCAAGATTCTGAGGCACCTCGTTCTTCAGGACATTGTGCAGAGTTGTTTCACTGGTAAATTCTAGAGGTGATTGCTGAACGTTTCAGCGTTCTGGGGAGAAAGCGAACGTCCATAGTTAGAGCAGGCCAGCTCAGGTGGGAGCTCCCGCATCTCGTCCAGGTGTCCGGCCCTTGTAAGCATCTTCATGATCTCTGGAGCCCCAGAATGGATGAAGAGGATTGCCGTTTAGACATTAACAACAAGCACCGCTAGCCCTGAGCATCCTAGGATGGGTGACTCAGGTGGAGGGTATATGGCAGCGCCTTTAGGGGTTCACGGTGGGGGCTCAGCAGCAAGGTTCATGTAGAGGGGGCATCCTCTCTGCACAAAAGGACTCATTGCTCAAGCTTCTGAATCACAAGAGTGACTTGCTGTTGCCCCTGGCACCTCCAAAGATGAGTGGGTGGGTGGTAGCTCTGGAGGAGTCACGTGACATAGCCTGGCTTCAAGGTGGGAGCACAACCACCCCCCTGGGTCATTCAGCAGAGGAAGTGGGGGCCTCACTGCATCTGAAGGCTGGCAAGGTGGCCTTGCAGGAAAGGGCATCTCTGTGCCAGCTCAGTCTGTGCAGGGCTCCCGGATGCACTCTTGTTCTTGCACCCCCTCCAGTGCCAAGGCTTTGGGTGTCAGTGGGGTAGGCAGATGCACCACCAGTCACTTCATTCTCCAGGGCAGTATCAGTTTCCAAGTGCTTCCCTGGCATGACCAGGCATCGGTCCACCATGCCTGGGTTTGATGTTTTAACTGGGGGTGGGCCCTGCCAGCTTAGAGCATGTCCACTTGCGCCTGCTATTGTCTCAAGCTTTTATGTGCATCTCAGACCAGAATCTGATTGTTGCCCTCCCTGTGAACTTTGGCCGAGTCCCCCCTGGAGTGCCTTCCCAAGACCCTCAGTGCGACTCTGAGACTATACATGTTGAATTGGTTGCTCTTAGCTGGTCACTGTCCTAACTTTGCTGCCCTCTCCTGCCCAGCGTGGCCGCTGGTCAGGTGCTGCGGGAGACCAGGCCAGGCACCTCTGGGCAGAGGGCACCTCTCAGGGGTGGTGGGTGCCATCCAGCCCTCTCTGGGGTGTCCCCCCTCCCCACTCTCAAGGACCCAGGCAACTCAAGCAGAGATTGTGGCAGCGCCTTGGAAGATCCACGGGGGGGAGGGGAGGGGGAGGAAGGTCCATGCTCGCTGCTTCTTGGAGCCAGGGTGCCCTTGAGAACCATGCTGCTGCTGCTGGGCAAAGGTGCTGTACAGGGCCCAGCATGGACCCAGTGGTACTGGCTGCTCCAAAGGAACTTGCCCATCCGGTTCAGAGTGTTGGACAGGAGTCCTGCAGCTTGTTCACAGTGCTGGACAGGAGTCCTGCAGCTTGGAGTCCCGGCCTGTGACCCTGCCCTCAGGAAAGGCCAGTCTGGGTAAGGGACTCAGGGGTAACACTTCACTGCCCAAGCCCTCCCTCACCTACTATCCTCCCCTGGAGGTGCCGAGTGGCTGATCAGAGCCCACCACTCCATCCATCACTAGTAGGGGGCTGCGAGCCCTTTCTGTTCTCTTCCAGTCCTTCTGATCCAGTCGAGGAGGGGGCTGGGTTTCAGCTGGGCAAACCTTGCACCTCTTCCTTTTTAACAAATGCACGTTCGTCTGTGATTTTGTTTTCCTCCTCTTTGCTCTCGTGGTTATCTCCTATTTAAAGCACGCAATACTGGTTTTCTGTTTTAGATAACGATATAAGACATCTTTTAAAAATAGTAAGGTGCCGAGCACAGTGGCGCGTGCCTGTAAGCAATAGCTTATGGAGTCATGGCGGGGTCTGGGGATCGCGGTTTGAGTCCCACCTGGGGCAACACAGCGAGACCTAGTCCCCAAAAATTAGCTGGGTGTGGTGGCGCACGCCTGTAATCCCAGCTACCTGGGAAGCTGAGAATGGGGATTGCTTGAGTCTGTGGTACCCCGGGCAACGTGAGTCTGCGGTTCCATGGGCAAAAATAGCCAGACCTAGTCTCAAAAAATAAAATAAAATAAAAAATAAAAATAGTAAGGTGTGTTTGTTTCTGATATGTAGAGGTAAATTCAGCTGCTCAGTTAATCAAGTGTCCTGGTAGATGGCTAGAGACCAAAGCCATGAAAGGGGCATGGGAGGGAATCAGACTTTCTTCTTTCCTTACCCTGCAGTCCAGTGCCCCAGCTTGCCAAGGCAGCTGAGAAGGCATTTTGAGTGTGTGTGGATTGTGTCACTCACAGGAGCTCCCGATTACAGGTCTCAGGGAACTGAACTTGAGGAGAGGTTATGCAGATAGGAACCCAGCCTGAGCCCCACTGGGAGGCTGCACTTGGGAGCATGAAACCCCAGCCTTGGAAATTCTCTGTGCCATCTGGGAGACTAACCTGCATCCCAGGGTAGTTACCACCAAAGTTAGGGGGTGCGGTGGAGGTGCCAACTGAAGATAGCCACTGAGGTACAGCGTACATACTAATAGCAGGTATGTACTGAACTCTTACTGCATGCTGGCTACACATGGGTTGTTTTATTTACTTCATAGCACTACCAGGTAGTAAGAGGAGCAGTGGTAGTAAGAAGAGAAGGAAGAAAAAGACCCCAAAAAATTAATATTTATTGAGTATTCTCTCCCAGTTGATGCACAAATGATAACTTCTCTGTAGACATGGATAAGCTTATTCAAAAAGCCATATGGAATTTCAAGGGGGCCAGAATAGCCAGGACAATCTTAGGAAAAGGAAAAGAAAGTTTTAACACTTACTATAAAGCAATGCTACTCGCAAAGATGTCGCTCCATCGCAAGGACAAATACACGGATCAATGGAATAGAATTAGAATTCAGAAATAAACTCATCCATCTCTGGTCGACTGATTTTGACAAGAGTGCCAGAACCACTTGATGGAGAGAGGAGCATCTGCTCAACAACTGGTGCTGGCACAGATGGGTAACCACATGCAAAAGAATGAAGCTGCACCCTTACCTCACACCATATACAGAAATTATTGTCAAGTTGATCAAAGGGCAACAGCTATAAGATCCAGGTTTTGCGTCTGTGCACACAGCAAGTACATGGTGAAGGCAGAAGAGAGGCCCTTCCAGACCCCAGCTGCTCCCTGTGTTGTCTGAGAGGCAAAGGGAAGGCTGCCCATCCCTGGGGAGTGAATATCTCTCCACACACAGGAAGAAAGCCCGAGTAATAACCATCTCGACTGACCATCCTTGCTCAAGGCACGCTGAAACTTGAGTTAAGTCAGTTTCCTCAGCCCTTGGACCTTGGACTAGAGGGGAGGGCCCCGTCCTGGGGTTCTCAGAGAGTAATTCAGGTCTATTGTCATAAAAAAATAAAAATAAATATAAATTCTAGCCGGGATCCTATCTCTGATCAGGTCTCCCAAGCTAAGGGGACCGAGGAGTCTTTGCTGAGGCTGGAATTACATCCCACCAGGGCAGTCACCCTGGATACCTCAAGCTGATGAGAAGCTCTGATTAGCAGTTACATAGCTGACTCTGCTGGGCAAGAGTAAGAAACCAAATCCTTCCCTGCTTGCGATGTGCTATGTGGTAGAACAAGTCCCCACAGCCTGTGCTCAGGGAAGGCAGGGATTGGACTCTGGCAGATGGTGATTCTTCAAGGTCATTTGATACCCATGGGACTCACCCCGCCCTGCCCGGCTCCCCTCTTGCACTGGTCACTAGGCTCCCAGCTTCGGAAGCCTTTCCTCACTGCCCAGGGGTCACCTAGGGAAGGCTGGAGCCCAGGGCGAGTTCCAGGGCAGGGGGGGGGCTGGCTGCAGGGCCAGCCTGGGTGAGCCCCTGTGCTTTCAGGGTAACAGGTAGGGCCTGGATCGCTCCACCAAGCTGCCACCACTAGTCGGTGGAGGCCAAAGTCCAGGTCTCTCTTCTAGCCTCATCCCAGCCATGCTGGAGAGTTCTGAAAAGAAGCCAGAGGAGTCATCAGGTACAGGTGGCAGTGAAGGCAGGTCTGGTGCTAATGAGCACAGCTTTTTTTTTTTTTTTTTTTGAGACTAGGTCTCACTATTTTTGCCCGTGGAACCGCAGGCTCACATTGCCCGTGGTATCATGGACTCAAGCAATCCCCAGCCTCAGCCTCCCAGGTAGCTGGGATTACAGGCGCGTGCCACCATACCCAGCTATTTTTTTGGAACTAGGTCTTGCTACATTCCCCTGGGCAGGACTCGAACCGTAATCCTCAGTCCCAGCTGCGCTTCCATAGACTGTCGCTTACAGGTACGCGCCACTGTGCCTGGCCAGCACAGCATGTTTTACTGAAAGGGGTTTTTTGAGTGCGAAAGTGCCTGTGGCAGGGCCTACCCTAGACACTCAGGGCAGGAGCCCTCCAGCCGCCTTAATTGTACTGGTGAGGAAATCCTGTCCACTGAATGGGGAAGAATATCTGTCCCTGTTGGCCTGGGAGGAGTGGCCTCCCTGAGACTCTGGCAGCTGATCTGATGATCAGGATCATTTATCTGCTCGCAGAAGTCGACGAGGGCTGCCCCTGCTGCTGTGCGCAGCTGCTAGAGTCAGATTCCGTGGATTTGTCTCAGAGTCACGGCCTCCGTGCCCCGTCGGCCTCGGCTCGGCTGGAGGGCGCTCATATCCCTGGCCAGTGGAGGGATGGCTGGCCTTCAAGGCCACCAGAACTCTTGTCCACTGACTCATGCGTTAGCTCAGGAGCAGAGAGGACACTCATCACCCAGGCAGAGGAGAGTGGCTGGTGTGGGTGTGTGCCTGGCCCGGAAGGGGCGCCTCGAGGCCAATGACTAGCCCCTAGGCCCTGGCTGCTTCGCCCAGGTGAGAGGCAGGGAGAGCAACTATTGGGTGCACTAGGCCCTGGGCAGATGTTCGGAGGAGCCAGCATTGGGCTGGCCCCGAGGAATCAGGAAGATTCAGAAACTGACCTGGGTGTACTTGGCTGTCAAAAAAAGGGCCGGCTGAGCACAGACAGTGAAGCCGTTGAGACACTCCCGTCCACAGGCTGGGCTGGGAGTGGGGAAGGGTGGGGTTTCCTTAAAGATCACCATGGTAACCCCTTCCCCCTCTCGCCTGGGTTTCCCATCTGCAAAATGGTGGCACTGGGGAGACAGATGGTCGGCGGCTTTCTGGAACATCCCGGCCAAGCGCCTCATCTGTGAGAGGCGTTGACGCACAGACACGCAGTCACTGTTCCTTGGGTGCCGGCACGGGCTTCAGGTGAGCCCGGGACAGCCTGGTGAGGCATGGAGTCGGGTCCATGGAGTCAGCCCACCAGGGTCAACCTTCAGCACATGGTGGCTGCTGCCGCATGCCTGGCCCATGGCCTCATGGAGCTTGTAAGATTTTATGGAGGAGTGAGCTCACACACACACACACACACACACACACACAACCTGATAGACTGTGAAAACTGCAGGCATCTTTGGAGAGACCGGTGGGATGGTGTGTTGGGGGTCAGGGCAGCAGCTTTCCAGCCCAGACCTAACAGAGTCCAGCGTCCACTCCCTAATGACTCTGTCCTGCTTCTCTCCAGATGTGGAGTCTGCAGTGCCCCTCACTCTCAGCCATCTGTCCCCACAGCCTCCCTCCAGGGCACACGCCTGTTTGCTGGACTGATGGGGAAACATGGCTGATACCTACAGACCCTCTGTGATGTGCAACTGGGGGCCAGGCCCCAGGCTCTCCTGTCTATTCGCTTGCTCGGGGCTCACCAGCTCTCCTGAAGCAGCTGTTAGCTTTCCTGGAAGACCACGTGGTAGAAAGCCCCCGCCTGCTTGCCAGCTGGAGTCACAAAGGGCAGCAACCAGGAAGCCTCTTTGGCCGCTAGATTCATGGTTACATGCCCCGCCCCGCCCTGCCCAGTCACCATCTGCACCCTCGGAGGCCTGTGCTCAGAAACGGTCCTGTTGCAGGTGTCCCCGACCCCACCCCCCAGCCCCTGCTTGCCCATACCTGGAGGGGGTCTGGGTGATGGAGCCAAGCACAGCTTCAGGAAACCTCCCTGCAGGGACCCTGAGGAGGACGGAGAGCCCGTATGTTCATGAACCAGGGAGCCTTTCCCCCAGCCCCTCAGGGAAAAGGCCTCCCTCAAGGAAAGGTGGCGCATCCATCTCAGCGCCTGCTAGGGCTCTTATCTCTACGTTTCCTGTCCTCCCACACACACCTTCCCCACCCTCAGCGAGTGCCAGCCTGCCCATGCCCTCTCTCCCCTGTCTGCCCCTCCCTCCTTTCCTGCAGCGACATCCCCCCAGCCCCACCTCTAGCCTGGACATGAGACGCTTTAGAAAGGGAAGAGTTGAAGTGTGCCGGCTAAATGAATGAGTCAGGTGGGCCTTTTCATTAGGTCAGATTTTGTAGGCATGATAGAATATCCGGCATCGGTATCTTAATCATCGGAGCCTTAATCAGGTCTTATTAACAAAGCAGTTTTGTCAAGTTCAGTGTCCTTGGCGGGCCACGCAGCCCCAGAGTAACAGCCTCTTTCACAAGCCATTCCCCTCCTCTTCCTGCTGACCCGCTGGCCACATGCCTGCGAAGCAACTCAGCCCCCCTCAGCTGCAGACAGGCACGCAGACACGCAGACAGGCACATGGATGCATGTACATGCATGTGCATGCACGCACACACACACAGTGCACTTTTCAGCCCACAGGCTGAAGCTGACTGTCCCAAGCAGAGCTGAACTGCCTGCACCCTGCAGTCTCCTGCCTTGGGGTACACGGCTCCCTTTACCTGGAATAACCCCCCACCCACATGTCCTACATCTCTGCCTGTCACACCCACTTCTCCTCCTAGGCCGCAAAGTGTCATGGTTTTTCCAGCGAGCTGCGCTGCCTCCTCCTCCGGGCCCCTCTGGAGCATGGGTGGCTCGCTCTTCCCCGTGGCCCAGCTGACGGTTTCCCACCCTTGACTGCTCGCTTTCCCCAGCTCTCCTCTCCCAGCTGGACCAGAAGCCGCTTGGGGGCAGCCTCCATGCTGCTGTGTCTGCAGGGCGTGGTGGTGTCCCTGGAACATCACAGAAGCTCGATGCATAATTGAATCAGAGTGAATCCAACACCCCCCCCTCAAAGGCCCAACTCACATCTTCTCTGGAATCTTATAAAAATAGGCACCCATTTGTCTCCCTGGAGACAGGGCCTCCTGGGACAGAAACGGGGTGGATTCTTGATAAACCCTGGCAGGGTGAGTGACTGTTTGCCAGCCGTCTGCCCAACACAGAGGGCAGAACTTGGTGCTGAGGCAAAGAAATATATGTATTCTTTCCTCTGTATTCCTTCTCGATAAATAGGAATGATCTTTGGAATTGCAGATTAAATATTATGTAAAGACAGAGCCATCAGGATATCGAGTGTGCGTCTTCACACACCCGGGCCGAGGCTCACCATGCACAAAAGTCATTCATAAATAAGGACTGAAGCCTCCTTGGAGGCATCTTTGGGGATGAGGCGTTCTGGGGGGAGCCCCTGCTCGCACAGCTCACGTGCTGCACCTTTCGCAAAGCTCAGACTGCATGGCTTCATGAGACCCCACTCAGAGACGCAGGCGCAAGTCTTAGAAGCCGTTTTATCTTTGCAGCATTACACCTGGACACTTTCTAACTGTACTGTCAAGGCCGGGCGCAGTGGCGCGTGTCTTTAATCCCAGCCTAGGGAAGGAGGCCAAGGCTAGGAATCGCTTGAGTCCGTGGGTTCGAGACTACCCCAGGCAACGTAATGAGACCTAGTCTCAGAAAATAGCTGGGCGTGGTGGCGCGCGCCTATAATCCCAGCTACCTGGGAGGCTGAGGCTGGGGATCGCTTGAGTCCGTGGGATTGGGACTACCCTGGGCTACATAGCAAGATCTAGTCTCTCACACAAAAATAAAACATTCTAACTGTACTGTCATCATGGCAAGTGCCCTTGACTCAGTGCCCTCGGCTGTCACTTCTGTGTTTCTTTCCAGTTCTGGCCCACAGGTAGCAAAGACACTTTCATTTCTGGCAGGGATGATATCAGAGTGCCAGCAGGATCCTCTTAGAAACATTAAGTCTGACAGGCAGGGTCTGTAAGCAGCCACCATGCACAAAACTCTGTGCTACAAAATGTCTGCCCCAGAAGTGCACCTACTAAGTGCCTGTTCTGTGCCTGGGGCCACTGGTCTGGGAGGCGCAGCTGTGGGTGACATAGCTCTCAGGGGTCGTGGAGTCCCCAATACAGAGGTTAGTATGTCAGGAGCTGGTAGGCTGTGAAGAAAAATAAAGCTGAATAAGAGACATTGGCTGTTTTACGGTGGTCAAAGACGTCCCCTCAAAGGTAAACTGAGGCAGAAATGTGCTGGAATGTGGGAACAAGGGGCATGTGTTCCAGGCAGGAGAAATAATAAATGCAAACCCAAGGTCCTGAGGTGGGAGCATTTGGGGGGGTCAGATTTCAGATTGGGAGAAGGTTCTAGAAGCGGTGATTAGGCCACATCTAAGGTAAGGAAGTCGACTTTCATTCTGAGTGCCGTGGGGTGGACACCTTTGTGTGGAATGTGGAAGCAGGTAGAGAGATGAAGCTAGATAAGAGGAACACTTCCTATCTCTCTAGCCCCCTCTGGCACACTAGAAGGTGGGCAATGGCACGTCTTTCACCTGTAACCCAGCTTCCTAACCTCTTTGGAATGTCCCAAGAGACATAGGACCTATTAGTAATGACCATTGCTCCACAGGTAAATTCTCCTGTTATCACGCATCCTCCCTGATGCATGTCATGTCTGCTTTGCTCCTTCCTCGTTATATCATTGTAACATTTCCTTGCTGGGGTATAGAAGGGGCTTCACTGCTTCATTAAAGTTGGACCTGGACATGCTTCCCTGGATCCCCTTCTGTGGGCTGGCCTCACAGATCTGTCCATCTCTTTCCGTCTCATTCCTTCTTCTTCCACACACGACTCCTAGCACCTTCAGGAAGTGTTGGTGTCACAATGGAGAACAGCCCTGTATAAGGAGTAGGAGCAGAGAGGGAACTGGGGGCCATTGAAATTATCCAAGAGAGCAGCCACGGTGGCCTTGTCCAGGCAGAGGGTTACACTCTGCAGTGACTGTGGAGTTAAGGTGTGAGGGCACAGTGCTGGAGCTGTGGTGCTGAGGGGTTGGTTAGGTGCCACGAGACAATCAGAATTTGGGTCCCTGCTAGCACCACTGGCAACTCAGGGCTACTTCATTTCTAGACTCCTTGATGTGTGAGCTAACGAGTCCCCAAACGGGCTGTTCTGTTAGCTGCAGCCAAAAGCCTTGCCATGCTGTGAAAGCTCAAACCATCCCCTCTCCCCCAGGACCCTTCCCGCTCTTGCCAGTCCCCGTGGAGGGCATCCTCCCCAATGCCAGCCACCCCAGTGCACATTCCCTGGACTTCCTGTCCAGACCAGGGAAGTGAAACAGTTGTCATTGTCAGAGCGGTTTTGGAAGCACAGTGCAGGGGAGAGGCCAGGCCCCGTCTGAGTTGTGGCGTGTCGGCCACAGACTTAGCGGAAAGCGCATCCACCTTCTCATGTCCAAACAAGATGCCCAACCCGGCCACCCAAACCTGGTCCTCCCGCCATCTTCCATGTCTCTGGGAGCAACACCTCCATTGAATCAGTGACTAAGGCCCCCAACCCTGGACTCAGACTCAGTGGACTCTTCTTTCTCTCGTGCTCCTGTTACAAAAGGAAATTCTGAAAACAAACCCCAGAACCTGGCAAACAGACCCAGAACCTGTCTGACCGCCACCCCCCACCTGCACGCACGGCTGAAGAGAGACGTCCTTAAAACTGTCCATATGAAAACCAGGTGCAGCGTCAGCCTGCGGAGTCACGGTCCCTTGAAGACCTGTGCTGTGGAAACGGCAAACTATAAAACATCAGCTCAAGGGCGTATGCGTTAATAACAGTCCATTAACTTTTACAAAATAGCAAATATTTCCTCCTCCTGCTGAGCTGAGTCCTAGGACTAAGGGCGGTGATGGGGAGGTCCAGGTGGGCCGGGCGAGCTGGCTTTTCCCAGCAACCTCCCTCTAAAGAAGAGCCTCCCCGACGACGTGCATCCTCACGCTCCAGTCCTGCCTCCCTGTCGCCAGCGTGCGCTCTGCTGCCGGCCGGGCCTCCTGCAGTTCAGGCAGCAGCATCCAGCCTGCTCCTGAGGTGGTGCAGGAGCGTCCCTCGCAAGAGCCACCTGGGCCTGCTGGGACTGCCCGCTCCACATCTCACTTTGAGCTCCAACCCCACTGGGTCAACCAGCTCCCCATTTCCTCAGTGAGCAGGATGCTCCAGGGTCAGTTTCTGGGTGTCTGTGAGTGCATTTTCTGGGACCCACACAGAGCCAAAAGGCCTCAGCCAGCAGCCAGCAGCTACTGCCCCCATTTTCCAAGACCCTATTATGGGGACACATTAGACTTGTTCCCGCTGCCAGGAGCCCTGGGTAGAAATTCCAGGCAGTGAAAAGCTGCTCCCACCCTTAACATAGGGTCCAGGAAGGGCACAGGGGACTCTTGGGTGAGGAAGCGGAACAGGCCAGGAACTTGTCTTCATGTCATGAAGGACAGACGTGAAGGTTCACGCTGAGCGGCAGGCACCATGATTGTTAGTCATCGTCGTGAGTCTCTGAAAGGCCATCCTAACTGGGACAGGCGCCATCAGCTCTCCAGACTCCACATCTCCCAGGTTCCCCCTCAAGATGTCAGGCTGCCGGCATCTGGGGAGTCCTGGCCTGAATGGGTCAGTCTCAGCAGAGCCCTGGGTGCAAAGAGAGCAGGGCCTGCCCAGGTGGGGGTTGGCATGAGCTGGAGCGCTCTGGCCCCTTGGGAGTCATGCCAAGGACTGTCTCTGCCTCCTCTATCACCTCAAGCCAGTGCGTTGTCTCTCAGCCGCCACTTCCTCTGTGATGTGAGGTGGAGGGTGCCCCCCATAGCGCCTTCCTCAAGGAGCTGGGAAGATAAAATGGAGGCCCCGCCCGGCGCTGACTCCTCAGGGTGCTCACATTGTGAAGCTGCTCACCTCTCCTGTCCTGCCTCTGAGGTGTGCGTTCGCCCCAGGGTCTCGGGCGTGTTGCCTCGGATACCAGTCCCCCCTCAGACCCTCGGCCTCCAAGGAGCAGCTCGTCCACACACCCTCCTCAGGAACCCTCAGGTGGCCGCCAACCCGCCTTCCCACAGGCAGGAGGGACCCTGTCTTCATGAGGAGAGGCGTCCTGTGCCAAGGGGTTGCAAGGCCCCAGCCCCTTAGAACCCCACTGGCCGGCAGGCCCCCACCTTCCCAAGGAGGCGCTCTGCTGGAGCCAGATTCTGAGGCTGCCGTGGGGCCTAGGGCCAACGCGCTCGCCTCCTGCCAGCCTCAGCACGGAGCTGCTCTCGCCAACCTCTGAGTGTCTGACGAGATAGCAGCCACAGCGGCGTCTCTAGGGCTGAGGGCTCAGGCTGGAGACAGCATCACCCCTCTCTGGGCCCCTTGGTCCAGGCCTGGGATCTGGCCAGTTCTCCAGAAAAGGCTTCCTCAAGGGCTCTGGGTCTGGTGCTGGGGGCCTTGCCCCACACCATTCCTGCGCCTCTCCCACGGCAGCATGTGCCTCACGTTATCACGGAGATTAGCAGGCAGGAAGCCTGGGCTGTGGAGTCAAAGACCCGCTCGCCTCAGCCCTGCCTCGCACCAGCTTGTGACCTTGAGCGAGTCACAGCCAGCACCTCTGCAAACTTCTGCTTTTTTTCCTGGAAGCTGAGGCGGGAGGAGAGGGTGTTTCCTCTCCTTCCCCCTTAGTAGGGTGTTTGCGTGCTAAGAAACGATGACTGTTTCTTACATCCGCACAACACCGAACTGCTTGAGAAGCTTTTAGAGAGCGCCGGGGTGAACTGGAGACCTGAAAATACTCTTCACTGTCCATTACATCCATCGGTGATGGGTGGGCCGGAGTGGGCGCCCCCCTCCTCCTCCCCGCCAGGCTACCTGCTAGCTGAGCGCCTCACCCCACGGGCTTCCTCACACACGGGGTGGCATGTAGACATGGGAGGTCTCTGAGGCCAGATCCTGACCTAATGGGCCCCAGGATTCTGTCCTAGTGGAAGCAGAGCTGGGGGTGTGGGGGTGGCTGATGGGCGTGGGGGAGCCAGCTTTGCGCCTCGACCTCTTCCCCAGGCTGGGAGTGGGAGGGAGATGTCAGATCTTCCGTCTTCCTGGGGTGAAGCTTCTAGTCCCACCCTGCCCCTCCCCCCAAATAAAAAGCCTTATTGAAGTTCTAATTACATTTTACATTGAGTTCTAATGTACATGGGGAAGGAATTTTTTTTTTTTCTTTTGAGACCAGGTCTCGCTATTTTTGCCCGTGGAACCGCAGGCTCATGCCTGGGGTACCACAGACTCAAGCAATCCCCAGCCTCAGCTTCCCAGGTAGCTGGGATTACAGGTGTGGCCACCACCCCAGCTATATTTTTTTGGAACTAGGTCTCGCTATGTGCCCCCCACGGGACTCGAACCGAAATCCCTGGCCCCAGCTGCAGCTTCCTAGGCTGCCGCTTACAGGCATGCGTTGCCATGCCCGGCCAGGAATTTTTTAATACTATCAGGTGCTCCTATTCAAGAATGTATATCTTTGCTTCCAATCTGATTTTCCATCCTCAGATAGAATGGCTTTATTTTTTTTTAATAATAGCATGGCTCAGGTAAAACCTAGTCCACGAGTTGATAAATCCTCATGAAGCGCTTGTACTCGGGTGTGCAACACCCAGGTTAAGGTGCAAGAGGTAGAAGGTGGCCAGCACAGCTCTGTTTCCGTCGCCTTACCTAGGGAAGCCCACTGCATAGAAGCCTTTTGCCTGTTTATGGTCCACATAAATGGAACCACACGGTTTGTGCTCCTCAGCCTCCCGCTGGGTGTGCAGGCCTGTCCGTGCTGTGGTGTTGAGTCACACTGAAAGCAGGCAATTAGGGAAACGAAAACTGTACCCGCTGTGACAACCAGGGAACAGGAACCGTACCCGGCCGTTGCCCCGACTAGGGAAGCTGGCAGTGAGGGAACGAGGACGCCAGGGCTGGCAAGAAGCAGGTGGATTAGTACTGATGCTGACTCAGCGGATTCATATCCAAGGCTGAGTGCCCCTAACAGGGAGTGAAGGGTTTATATACACTGTGCATGCTCTTGGGTTCCGGGTGGGCTGTCACTGGTGGTAGTACGTGGTGGTTGTACATGGTCTGACGTGATGAAGTCAGAATGAGGAAGAGTCAAGGAGAAATGAGGCTGCAGACCAGTAAACTGAGTTAGTCAGTCAGGGCTTGTTTATCTAAACCCCTGGACTGTATTTCTCAGGTGACTGGGCTTCAGCAGACTTGATCAGGCTGTCACCTGGTCATCAGACTTCAGTAGCTGCTCCCTCTGGCTGTCACCCTGCGGGATGAGCCGCAATTGTAGTCACTCCTTCTCCAAGCAGCACAGTGAAACTTCTGATGCTGAGCTTTTAGCCAACCGTGCTGTTAGGAGCACTCTCCTTTGTGGTCTGGGTGAACACAGGTCCACATTTCTCTCAGGTAGTTACCTGGGAATGAAACTGATAGGCAACAAGACTTTTGTCATTTTCTTCCTGTGGGTTCTGTAAATTTTCTGTATAATTTATCTCTGGGTATTTATCATTTCATCAATCTTGTGAATAGTCTGTTTACTTTCTTTTTAGGGACATATTGCTGAGGAGGGTGGAAGCTATTAATTTATAAATATTTATTCTGGCTCCAGCCACCTTTCCAATTCTCTTATTAATTATAGTAGACTTTTTTTTTTTTTTTTTGCTGTACTCTCTTAGATATACTGAATGTCCAGATATCACCAAGAAGGTCATTTTAGCCCTTGTTTTACAACACTGATATCATTTTCTTCCTTTACATCTGACATTATGTAATTATGTAGATTATGATCAATAATAATGGTGATGACCTACATTCAAACGTAAGTCTAGATTTCAATTAAAATAATTTTAGAATGTCATAGTTGGCGATCACATTTGCTGTTAGGTTTTGATAATTTTGATTTTGCACAATAATTACCTTCTGTTTTTCATATGAAATCATACATTTTACGAAGTACCTCTTCAGCATCTATTGATCTGATCCTTTTCTGTGGTTGTCCTGGGTAATACAGCCAGCCAGTTTCACATTCCTAGAATGAACACATTTAGTCACAACACGGTTTGTTTGTTTGTTTGTTTGTTTTTTTCTCTTGATACTTGATTTGATACAATCTGATAACTTTTAAGAATTTTTGCATTAGTTAAAAATATGAGAGTGGTGTATGGTTTCCTCTTGTGCTGTTTTCATCATGTTTTAGTAATTAAAGTTATTCATACTTCATCCCATTAATTGGGGAAGTCTCCACCTTCTAGTATAAGCTAGAAAATTGGAATCTTCTGTCATTTAAAAGTTGGATAAAATTCACTGGATCTCCCTATGCTGTTTTTAACAGTAGATATTTGATCACCTTTCCACTTCTACCACCATTTGTCTAGTCAAGTGTTTCATCTTTGCTCAATTTTAGCCACTTTAATTTGGCTGTAAATCATCAAATTTTCAGGTTTGTGCCCACGGGGCTGCATGTGGTGGTATTTTGTGATCTTGTTGACTTTTTTAATACAGCTTTAGGAAGGTCTCCTTTCTCAGGTCTGATTGCTGTATTTGTTCTTTTTCATTCCATCAATCATGTTAAAGTTTTTATTTTATTTATGTTTAGTTTTTGTACTTCTTACACTCACTACTGTTTTTCTGTATTTTAATCTTATTGATTCTAGTTTTTAACTTTATTAATTTACCTTTATAGTTTTGGGTTTTTTTTTTTTTTTTGGGTTTGTTCTTTTTCTAATTTCTTAGAAAAAGGCCTAAGTTCCTCATTTTGGGGATTTCTTATATGATCATGGAGATTGAATTCCCTTTGAGCCTGACTTTGCTGCCCCATGGGAATTGGTATGGAATGTTTTATTAGCTGCTTTCTAGGTAGTTTGTAATTTCTCTTTTGATTTCCTTTTTTTCCTTAGATTTATCTAGAGTGGATTTTTAAGTTCCTAAGTCAATATTTTTCTTCTCACCTTTTTTTTAGTTTGTAACTTTATTGATTATGATCACAGATTGTAGTCATGAAAACTTTCCTCTATTAAATTTAAGATTTGATCTCTGTAACCCAGTATTTGATCCATACATGATCTAGATTTCTGGAAATAATCCATTTTCTTTACAAGGAACATAAGACTTTACACATTTCCAGTCATTCAAGTCATTGCTCATTTTCTCTATTACCTTCATTTTTCCTACAAGTTTTGTCTGCTTCTGAAAAAGATATCTTCAGCATTTCACACTGTTTTATTTCTTACATACATGCTTTATAACTTACCTTCTCTGTTGTACAGTTTGTGAGTTCTGCATGAAGTGTTCCTTTCATCACTACAAATATCTTTATTTGTCCTCTGTTATATTTTCAACTAAAATTTCCCCAAACCTAATTAATTTATACACAGAGCCTGTTTCCCTGCTCTTTACATTTGCCTGTTATCTATTTGCCTACGCATTAACTTCAATATTTCTACTTACCTTTGTTCTAATTAGTTTTCTTCTAAACAGCATGACCCAGGTTATGTTTTTCATTTTAACTTTTTCACCTAATCTGACATCTTCTCTCTTTTTGTGAGAAATAAAATTCTTTAACTGATGTTCCTTCCATCTAATGGTATGTTTTTAATTTCCTTCCTTCACTGCTGCAGTGTTTTTCTTGTCTCAAAATTGTTTGTGTCTGTTTGATGTCGTGGCTTTATATTTATTTTTTGCCTTTTTGTTTTTTTTCCTGTGTCACTTTGTAAGTGCTCCACTTTTCCAACTTACTAAAGGTTACATTCTTTCCCCCTCGCTTCATAATCAAATACATATTGCTCAATTATTTGAAAACAAGATAAGACCAAATAACAATTTTTCTCTCCAATCTGCTCCATTTCCTCCCTGTTTTCCTTGACTTCAGTGGTTCAAAGCCTGTTGCAGTGGTTTCCTTGACTTCAGTGGTTCAAAGCCTGGCTCCCTCTCTCCCCCTCACCTCCATAAGATGAGACCTTCACCTTCACCTTGATTTTGTTGCTATAATTTAATATTTGAACTTTGTGCCATTGTTGAAATTTCCCTTGCTTTATGCCCCTTCTGTTCTCAGAATCCTCATTCAATATTTCCATTCCATTCCATTCCATTCCACAGAGGTCACCTCTCTCCCATTAGATGAGGAGACAGGGAAGGAGCAGGTATGTGAACCAGGCTTCCATCCTCATGATTTCCCAACTCCATCCCCTCCCCCATGTCGGTCCTCATGTCCGTGCTGTTTGTTGCTTTAAGTGTTCCCCATCAATGACCTGTGAGGGCGATAGATTGAATTCTTGCAGATCTGCAAATCTTCTACCCTGAAAAATGATGGGCAAAGCCTTAAGGGGGCTTTGGTTCTCTTTCCTGAGGAGGTTGTAGATGGTATTCCACTCTCTTTTAGAGAGTTTCCAACCATCTTTTTTCCCCTTGATGATGATATGTGTCTAGTTGGATGCTTTCCAGATTTTGTGTTCATCATTAACACTGAGGAATTTTACTAGAAGAACTGGTGTCTCCTCTGGTCATCCTCTCTGGACCTTTGGGAGGCCTCTCGCTCTGCAGACTCAGGTCTTTTTTTGGCTGACAGGATTGTCTTCTGTTTGTTATTTCGTGGCTGGCGGTCCGCCATCAGTTCCCTTGTCTTCTAGAACCTCCAAGTATTCTCAAGTCAGATCTCCCTGAGTCTGTCCTGTTACCCTCAAAAACTCACTCTCTCTATAGTTTCGTTCTATACTTGGAGATTCTTTTCCCCATTTGTCCTTTAGGTCATCCACTCACATTTCCCCTGGGACTCATCTACTGTGGTTGGGGAGACTCTGTGTTCATACACAGGAAGTCTTCTATATCTGCCCTGGGTTGTTTGGGGGCCCATGCGGTTTTCTGCTTGACTTGTCTTCTGTCTCCTGGAGCAGCTCTCCTCCACCAGCATGAGGGCTCTTTGTTCTGACAAGGGACTCTCAGCACTCATCTCTACACAACTCTTGTTTAGTCTCTGTTACTGCCTCTGGTTGTGGAGTCCACTGTGACTACACTCTCTGGTGGGATAGAACTGGTGGGGAGGAGCTGCTCTGATCCTTGGGGTCAGTGAAGTCAAGGTAGGTGAGTCATCGTCTGCTTCTGGGACCCTTCCACCCACCCCCCACTCCCCAGAGGAATCCATTCTCCCTGGCCTTCCTGCTCTCTTTCAGTCACAAGGGAAGATGTAGCCCTCCCCTCATTCAGCAACTACCTGGCCTTCTGAGAGTCCGGAGAGACATGGGCCAGTTAAGCAGTTGCATTTTTCAAGTCTTCCATTTCCCAAATTCACAGGCACGCGCGCGCGCGCGCGCACGCACGCACACACACACACACACACACACACCACTCCTAGAGACCATAAACCTCTCTTGACTGAGTTTTTCCCAGCATCTGTAGCATTTGGTCCTGGCTCCAGAGTTTGCTGATGCTGGTCTGTAAGTAAAAGGGAAATATCCTTGCAACAGTCTTAAGTCTTATTTCCCAGGTGGACCTCTATGTCCCCCAAATCCTCAGCAAGTCTCTGATTCAGGGTGACAGGTGATCAATCTCTTTCACCTACTGTCTTCCCAGGATTCCTGTCATCCTCTCCCAGTTGCCAGTGGATCAGCTGAGTCTGGATAGCCTCACTCCTTTTCTTCCCCTGAGCAGGCTGTTACTATAACTGCCACACAGGAACCCTAACAACCCTCACCTGTTATAACCCCCACCACTATGTTGTTGGCTTGTATCACAATAGACATTGGACAGGATTCCAGAAGCACATGCTCCAAAATCCCTCGCAGTGTGGGTTGGGCACCTCTAATGACCCCCAAGATGATTTATCTTATGACAAAGATGGTAGCAAGGACACAGCATTTAATAACACTGAATCCCAGGGAAAGTTCTTTTTTCAATTCTCCTTCAGTGTGTCTGATGATGGCAAATAGAAAGTCTTGCGTTTGGTGTTACTATGTCCCTGACACCTCTTTAGCACTTATTATTAATCTCCCTTTGAACAAAAAAAGACAGCTGGTGCCATGCTCAGGGTCTGTGCAGGCAACAGCATTTGCCTTTAGCTGGGATGGGGAAGGGCATGGGAGGGATGTGGAGCAGTCCAGTCAGGGATCTGTGCAGTCTGCGATGCCTTCTGCTTTTCTGAGTGGAGCTGTGAAGAAGGCAGCCCGGGGTCCCAGCCCTGACGCACTCAGTGTTCAGAGATCGGGTCCTCTCCTCTTTGCCAGCCCATGTATGGGTTCACTTCCCCCAGGCTGGCTGGGTGCCTTTCCACTGGCCCAGGCGCATTGCTTCCCATCACTCCGGGCCACTTCTCAGCAGCCAAGGCCACGTGAGTGTCATTAGTGTTCCATGTGTCTGACCAGGCAGCGCTTAAGTGCAGACATGGCCCATGGCCAAGCTTCCAGCTGTGCAGAGGCTTCTGGTTGTCCTTCTGTCTTTTTGGATCCTTGGGGTGCGTGGTCCCTGTCAACCAGGCTGCAGAGAGAGAGGGACGCAAGCTGGACCTGAGTCGTAAGTTTGAACATGGTTCAAACTGAATGTTCTAGATTCAGGGTCTAATTCCTGGCTGCTGCCCATGTTCAGTAAGGACGACCTTCCTTCCTTCCTTCCAAATTACTGGGGTCACTCCGCCAGAAATTTGTGGCTAATGATACCGACTGACTCTTTGAAGGGGTCACAGTGCTGATGAGCCAGCAGGCAGTGAACTGGGGATGGCAGACTGGGGGGCCCCTGTGACCTCTACGGAACACTGCACCCCTTGTGCCCCCCACTGTGCCCCCACCCCACCCCCAGCAAGCAGCCCCAGCAGTCCGTTCCCACCCAAGAAGGCAGATCAGCGCATCCAACTTTCTTTCCTTTTTCAGGAAAAGACAGAAATCAATCTTTGGTGAGAATTCTTCTGATTTATGAATGTTTGCTCCAATTTAAAAAAAACTAAACAAAAAGCTCAAAGTCGCTGCAGGCCAAAGAAAACATGTCTCTCGCTGGCCCCTGGCCAGGCTGCAGATGGCCAGTGTCAGCCTCTTCTCTGGGACCGGGAGCCTGACTGCTCTTCAGTGTCTCATCCCGCCTCCTGCTACTCTAGAGTGGGTTCGCTGTCGGGGTGGAGGTTCTGCAGGGGACCTCGCTTCAATCACGAGGCCTGTTGCTCACCGAGCTGGTTAACCTCCCTGTCTCAGTGTCCTTACCTGTAAAATGGGGCTTCTGCCTGATTTTTGTTGAGAGCATTAAATGAGATAATATACAGGGATACTGAGCCCACAGTGCGTATTGGATGACTAGGAATTATTATAATTGTGCAAAGAACACCTGTGAAAATGCTCAGGTGACTGAAAGGGAAGGTGGGTGTGTCTCACTGCCCAGAGCCCCTCACCATGGTGTCTCAGCCTTGGGGCAAGCAGCCTCCCTTCTCTCTCTCACCTTCGCTCGCTCTGGGAACGTGAGGGTGGTAGAATATCCCCAGAGGCCTGGGACTCAGCATTCAGGAAGCCCCAGCACCACGTGCCCACAGCCTCAGGAGCAGAATCTGACGAGGGAGCCGGTTCCGGGTGTGACAGCTGGAAAGCTTGTCTCCACCAGAGCCGCTCAGGCCTGATTCACAGTCCCTCTTCCTCTGCTACGCTGCCTTAATGGCTCTGCCAGGCCTGCTGCCCGCTGCCCCCCCCCCCCCCC